>JAZGTK010019590.1:0-11324 GCA_036877625.1 Ambastaia sidthimunki
TGAGAGATTTTGAAGCAGATTGTTGAGTTTCCAGAGATCTGGTAGCTGAGCTGACACCTGCGTGACCTCCCTTTCCTCTGAGCTTTTGTTTGTTTGAACTTTCAACAGCAGAATTAACCAATTGGAGCCAATCCAAGAGTTTTTTCCTATAATGTGTTTGTCAAGTTCATGATACAGCTCATCATCGGACCTCTCAGCAACACACGTGGCAGTCATAGCAGTCATTTCGTACTGTTTGTCTAATGGATGGTCCATTTTAACACACTAATAAGAGTTTTTAAGTACTGTTTCATCTCTGCTGAGTGGCCCTTTAATTAATGGCCAATAATATGTGTCGTTTAAATAAATAAACACTTTAATTGGTTCAGACTTATCACAGAATGGCAGATTGGGAGTGACAGGATAAAACATGTTCAACCTGTTTGTGTTTTTACTGTTTTAAGGTCAGGATTTACAACCCACGGTCAGTCTTTTGTTTTCAGTAAGTGACCTTTGACTTTGCACTTTCTCTAAATGGAAAGCTTTATTCAGAAGTGGGTAAAATTTGACTTGTATGCACTGTGATTGCACCCTTATAACCCATTTTCATTTTGGAGTAGCCTAGCTCCAGATACTCTGAGTGGACTACCATATGTCCAAAGATATCACCAAAGATTTTTTCTTTAATTTAAATTTAAATAAACAGCACATTCTTACACTAAGAACTTTACACACACACATAAACTACCATAATAAGTGATGTAATCTCAAATAAACCCCTAAAATTAAACCCTTTTACATGTAGTAACGTTGTAGAAGTATGTAGATGTTTGTGAACAAAGTTTGTAATTATCTGGATTTGGAAAAGGTGTTAATTCTAAAATGGATATGATTTGATTTAATACAGTTTACATCTTCTTCATGAAGTACCATAAAAAGTTGCATTTAATAAGAGGACAATTTAACAGGTAATGTAAACAGAATGAATTTATTTGGTCAACACCGCAGGTGTATTAACTAAAGGTCCAGAATAGTAGAAAAAGCTCGCTGAAATATTTATGCTGGTTTGATTTGTATCACCCCCTAAGGACGAGCCACTGAAAACATGCAATCTGTGAATAGCTGCGGGCAAAGTAGTGAGAAGGTCAGACCTATAGACTCTTCTTTACATGAAAACCCACCCATCAAAAGGAAAGACAGAAGGAGATATATTCTCCACCTGGGAGCAGAAATATCAGCTTTGGAGGGCTATAGATCTCCCCCCTCCCTTTTCTGTTGTTTCAGACATCTTTCCTCATTTTACTGGGATCAAAAATCCATTTTGGATCATCCGTTCAATATTAAATCTGGCAGGTGCTTGTATACACAACAAACTCAATTTGCACTAAGGTTTTGAAGTCTTTCACAGCAGTATCAGTGGCCAACATCAAAGACCTGCTGTTTCAGTTTTAATACCACAGCAAAAAGGTTTTGTATCTTCTTGTCAAGTTGTGAGATTCAACAGTACGTAATCTTTTCAAATTCTTCTTCTGGAAGATCTGTTTTCCTATTTATTACAAATGGTATGAGAATATTTCAGGTTAGATATTTAGGAATACAACACGAATACACCTTATTCATTTATGTTATTTTATCTTCAGTTCCATTCTAAACAATATTATTACAATTGAAAGTTATTTTATTATTTTTGTTTGCACAGTGATGCAATGTAGTGCAATATACACAGATACATCAAATAAACACCCAGTGTTTAAAAAATACATTGTAATCAAAATAAATTTTAATTCACTTTTACTCTGTATAAAAAAATTAATTCCTCCTTAGATTCCGGATTCGCTTTTCTGTGTTTCAGTTTTAAGAAATTCATTTTAAATCTCCTAATCATTGACTTGAACCTGTAGTTTTCCATGACAACTCCCGCCAGAACACAAGGCTTTGTCTTTCATTTCCCCATGGTTACGTAGTCAATGAGCCCGGAAACATAGCAAAAGAAACCAAACCCTCTGTGCCTAATGGAAAATTCTCAGTGCCACCAAAGAGGTCCTTGAGGGAAAGGCTGGGATATGCCTGATTACTTTCTTGTCAGATTTAGTATTACTGCTTTCATATCAGAACACTATAAAAACAAAACTTTAAGATTTTTGAGACAAAAAAGGCAATAAACAACAACAATGAAAGTGGTATCAAAGCATCTTTAGAAGTACTCTATGCTCATTGTTGAGTCTCAATAAAATGTAATGTAATTACAATCCAGCAATTACCCAGTAAAGCCCAGACATAATCAATAGGCCATCAGACAACAGGTCACAAGGTCAGAGGTCAAGCGTCACAGGTCGCTGCTAGTTTGGTAAGGCCTAGCTGGTGTACTTGTGTGTGTGAGAGTGTGTGTTCAGTAAAAGAGATGATGCTGATTCTGAGCTCAGATAAATATTGGGTTGAACAAAAAGCCCAGAGAGATACAGCTCTGAATAGATTATCTGTGCCACATGAGGTAAGGTGCAATCTATTGATTGGGTTACTGCGCTATTTTAGCCCAGTGTAAAGGACCTTTAACTGATTTCAGGTGCAGTTCCTTCAAATGAAACATCTGAACTTGAAAGCACAATATTACCTCACAGCAGATGGGACCGGTAATGAAATTACAGTTTAGTTTGAGGCTTCTATCTGATATCTGTATAAAGTGAAGGTTTTGATTCTGTCTAGGAATTTGTACAACGCATACCTGAGGCCTAGGCCCATTTACTTCTGGAGTAATCTAAAAAATGCTGGGTTGTTTTCAAACCATTGGAGAACAACAACCCTGCATAGGTTAATTTATAACCAAACAGTGGGTTCCATCCACTTTTTACCCAACCATGGGTGGGTGTAGCTAAAGTGTAGCTAAAGCAGTGAAACCACTATCATTATAACACAATTGAGATATACATATCAACATATCAAATATTCACAAAATATTCACAATGATTTTGCTGTATATATAAAATTAAGTGGCACTGTGACTATTGCAATGATTTTAATAAGTGCTTTATTTGGTCATTAATGACATTATCTATGGACTGGGTGTTTCTTAACTCCTAGTTCAGGACCCAGTGGACTGACTGGGAGCCTGCCAGTCCTACAGCTGTCAATTTAAAAAAAAAAAAATTGTTTAAAAATCAAGAAAGAATTTTTTATGCACTAAAATGTTTCAGTAAAAATAATTAATCTAAAAACAAATTATTAAAATCAACATTCACTAAATGAAAACACATTATATATTGTATTTTACATTTTGCATTAATCAAAAACAAAATCTGAGCATTATTTAAACCACTCAGCCATAATAATACATTAATACTAATAACAAGCCACAATAATAAAAATAATTTTTTAAAATCTTTTAAGCCATTTTGAAATTATTTTTCAACTATAATGCCTATTATATGCATCCTGAAATTAAATAAATAGTGACTAAAAATATTTCTCTGCTTTCATTTTAAAAGTAGCCATCATGTTTAAATCATGAATATTATGGGATGGTCACAGTTGAAGGTTCAGAATCCGATATGACTACAGGAAGAACTCGTTTGGGGGCATGTTAAGTGAATTACCGCCATATTTCCCCGTCCCTGGATAAGCACTTTGAGCAGGCTATGGCCCATCAGCACGCTCCCGCCAGCTACCAGCACGTCCTACCATTCGTAGCCGCGCTACACCTCTGCCTGCTCTGATCCGTGACCCTCTTCAGCACGTTGGAGAAGAATCATCCAAACGTCATGCGGGAGTGCGAGTAGTACATCATCTGCCCCATCCTGTGTTGAAGCACCCCTTACCCCACCCCGCTCCTCAGCTCCCAGTGTTTCTGTGAAATATGTGCAACTTCCTATTTAAATTAGGAGCCCCTGAACCATGAAGAACACCACAGGTATCAGTGGAGGAGGCAGCCGGCTACGACAGCGGCCTGCGCCAAGCAGCTAACACTCCACAGACACACAGGCATTGGGCTGTGACATATTAAATGCAGGGAAAATAAATTACCTTCTCTCTGATGACTTATATGTCTTCAGACTCCGCGCAGCTCATTGGGGAAATCTCCTCTTTTCTTTTTTGGTTGTGCTTCAGCTGTGATATTTTTTGAACCTGCAGTTAATTGCAGGAATTTTTGAATGTGCTGCAAATCATCTGCTGGTTTAACAGAGTGAAGTTGGTCAAGGAAACGTTCAAATGAGTTGGAACGATCAGTCAGTGCAGAGTAACACGCTCCATTTTATAACACAATAACACAGACAGTACTGTTGGTACATATGCTTCACATGCAAAGCTGGTTCCTAAAGTATTATACCAAAAATGTCTAATTCTTTGAAGAGAGGGAAGTCCCACAGTGCACTGCAACAAACTTAGTGTAAAAATAAATCCAAGATGGATGGGGCAAGAGAAATAGATTATAAACAGATCATTGTAATTAAAAATAAAATTCTTTAATCAAAATTTGTGTATGCAATATCTTTTCAACTTATTGTAACGTCATGCCCTTAGCTTAGCAACATGCTAATGTCACATTTTATTGAAATAGGAGCTAGGCCTTATTTGTGTGTATATTCCTTACAGTACATAGTGCATTGCAAATTGTACGTTTAGGATGTGCTATCATGGTTAAGATTTAAACTTGGCTAACTAGGCAGGTCTAACTAGGCAGCAGGCAGCGATGTAGCCCCCTATGTTTTAAAAACAGAACTCACTAGTCACTAAATCCAGATGAAATACACATGAAAATATTTTACTGTTACAGGAAAAAACAACCATGAACTGCATCTGTGTCAATTACTGAGTAATTGCAACATAATTGTTCTAAAAACAGGTGAAACCATTATCTGCCTTTTAAATATGGACATCCTGTTTACTCTTGCTCAAGTTGTTTACTCTTGTGTTTGCCTGTTGTGACATGTTTTGCGCATCAGCAGAAACTCTCTCATTACAGTAATGAGAATCTTTTAGAGTCACATGGTGAAGAGATGACTGAGCCAGGTGCAAACAAATAACTTCTAATGTACGTATTAAGTTACACAGTAAACAAAAAAAGGAGAAAAATCTATACGTGAGTAATGAGCCAATGCTGTCTGCACTAGTGTAAACACTGGGGCTGTTGACAAACCGAATCCAGTGTCTGATTCAATAAAGAGAGGCATAATGTTGCTCTGGATCTACGACCGCATATACCTTCAGTCAAAAAGAGGTCAAAGAGGACTGTTGAGGCTAATCTAGACTCACGGTTTCAGTGAGTCTAGATTATGCACTGTAAATCACTGTAAATCATGTTCAGAAGCATTTTTTGTGGGATAAATGAAGAGGGTGATGTCATATCTTGAATTACTACCGGATTTTAGGGTTTCCCCACCTCCATCCAGTATTGGGTTAAATAGATTGGCCCATGGCTATAGCAAACAACTGATCAGGTTTGAATTAGACAGCAGCCTACTGCAAAGCCAGTAAAGGCCCATTTATACCAGTTCTGAATTGTTAGCAAATATATAAATCTGTAGCAAAACATATAAATGTGTGTGTGTGTGAATTGCATGTTTACATATATGCATGTATGTATGCTGTATATGTATGTATGTATAAACAGACTTTCTGCTTCTTGCACTAAAAGCTGAACACTGAGAATTCAGCATACTATATGGATTGTAGGAGTATCTACAAGAGAACTAGAGAATAGTCTCTCTCTCTCTTTCTCTCTTTCTCTCTCTCTCCGTCTTAAGAGGCCTAAGATGTTCAAAAGGCATAACAGAGGGAGGGCTGGCTATTCTAAGGTATCAAACAGACTCCTGGTGACTTTGATCAGTGGTATCTTATTCAATGCGAAATTACGGCACGCCGCTTCTCGACTTTAAGACATGCTGGTGAAATGGAAACATATAATAATATACACAAAACCAGGCAGAGAATGAAAGAAGTCTTTTGTCAGTACTTTGATTACTGTTAGGCATTGTGACTCCTGAACAGGCTCTTACAATTACTACAACACAAGAACAGGAGAGAGAGTGAAATAAAACGACAGAGAGAAAAGTGAGAGTCAGACTGAGCGAACGTCATTAGACACAAAATATTGTGGCTATTCTTGCTAGTTAGAGAGGATATTATTTAGGGCCTTTCAGATTAGAGCCACTATTTGAGTCACATGACACTTAAACAGAACATTTCTATGAGAAAGAACAAACAATTCTGGAATAGAGATTCGAATAAACACTGGAAGTTGAGGGATTTTGCATACCCTTAGATATCAGCCACTTTCATGCAGTTGAGACGTAACCCACAGCAATACTATAACAATACTATACATTACAGTGTATATGAGAGAGTGTGCTATATTGTGAAAATATATGTAGTCAGAATTGAAGGACATTTTGAGGCATTATGCAAAGCCACAACAATATTTACAGTAGGGCACAGACAATTTGCAATTAATTTTAAACAAACCACCATTTTTTAAGGAATCATATATTTATATATGGTCATATTTTTGTAACATGACATTGTTATTATATGATTTTTTTATGCTGAGAAGTTGTATAATGAATGTAAATGACATATTGAGAAAGCTCAATATAACATTTATAACAATATAACATTTAATATAATAATATTATATAATTACATGTTTCATTATAAATTTCCAGATTTTTATATATTGTGAAATAGTTTTATATGAAGAGAACAGTGAAAACAAGTCACACCAACTGACCTATTTTAAATAAAAGAGTAAATTTAACAAGGGAGCAAATTATATAAAAATTTAAAAGGAAAGTCGAACAGGTTGTGTATATACAGTCTGATACAATAATGATGTCACAGGCCTGCACCTCATTGTGTCTTACAGGGACCATATTGATGGTGGGATGAAATTACCCGCATCATTCCTGTAGTAATTTACAATCAAGCAGATGTGCATTGTAACTCAACCTTTCTCTCTCTCTCTCTCTCTCTCTCTCTCTCTCTCTCTGTATCTATGTGTGTTTCTGTCATTCATCTTTTTACAGATGCTGAGTGGCAACAAAAAAAGAGAATTTGCAAGCCATACAATTCTCTAATTTAGATTCTACATTCTTGCATTCATTAACCAGTTGAACAAACTGATAATAGGAGAAGTTGTGCAATGTGTGTTATATCAGGCTTCTGTTAGATTTGTGGTGTTTAATGATTCTCACTGGTGGTCACAGCATCAGTCATGAGATTCCAGAACTGTCACTGCTGGAAGTGAAAGACATGAATGTTGAGTGTAGTTTATAAACTCACAAGGTTCTCAGGAAGTGAAATCGCTCCAATCTCTCTCCAACATCCACCTGCTCTATAACCTTTACATTGTTACCTCTGAGGCAGTGGTCTCCTCTTTCGCCAGGCAAGTGGAGAACAAATGTCACTCTCTTGAGTGAGTTTGCAAGTGGCACAGAGTGTGTGTGTGTGTGTGTGTGTGTGCGCGTGCTTGTGTGTACGTTAGGGAATGTGTGTTTGGTAGTGAAAGGGGGGCTTGCATTAAAAGCTCTGAAACTTAGGGAATACTTGAGGGGCCCAGGCTCCACGGCTGCACATTCAATGAAAGGATTTCACATGTGATAAGGCCCTGTACCTCCGTTTGTCCCGGGGAGCCGGGCCATCTCCCCTCGCTCATCCCTACGTCCGTCGGAGTCGGGAAATCCATTGTCGGAATTATGGGGAGCGGTTCAATAATTCAGATTAGCGCTCATGTTTATTAATGCTCTACATCTGTGCAAACAACGTGTCAAGCAGAGAGTTTATTGTAATTGCCAGAGCAAACAAAACCCGAAAGAAGCAATTTCCAGTTACAATGTGCCGTGCCAAGTAATGAGGCTATTGGCATTCCTGTCCAGTCATACTTGCTGCAGTCTTTCCATCACTTCAGCGTTCAGCCAGATAGATATTTTTATAAAGAATGAAAGTGCTGGCTAACATGTTAGACCACAAGAGGAAGAGGAGTGATTAAAGATAATCATTGCTCCCTGCCTCCACTTCAAAATCTAGCTTGTTTCTATTTAAAATGACTTATTTTGAGTTTTCACAGAACTGTTGCAATATCTGCTCTGTCAACGCTAAGCGAATACAATTGATTGGCGTGTTGATCGCAACCAGGTTGGCAATCTGCGCCTTTAACCAAATAAATAATATGCTGTATGGCAAATAGAGAAATAAAGAGAGTTATTCAATTGAAAATGTCAGTAGTGCAAGTGTGATGTTTTAGTGCCTCTCTGAATCCATTATTATTACTTAATTGAATTCAGTAAATATTTAATTGAAGAACAGACTTGGATTTATTGAATCAGCCCTTCTGAAACCGAGGCTATGAAGACCTCTTAAGAGTTTTACAGAAAAGCATGTTTAAGCAAATGTTTTTATGGTTACAAATGTGATCACGCTTGGCTTTTAACCAGGGACAAGCTGAGACCGTGCAGGGACCTGGGGGCCTCATTTAGAAAACACTGCATATACACAGAATTAAGAATCTTAGAGTGTGTGTATGCTAAAATCCATGCCAACATTCAGATTTATAAAAATGCAGATTAGCGCCACATCAGGTTCTAAGCAGGCCTACACACTTTCCTTAGTGACAGAGTTGTAGTACTGCTGTAATAATAGTAATGAGGAGGAGGTCTGTCTGGGCAATGAGGAGAAGAGCTTCTACATCTGCAAGAGGAATTTCTCTGACTCACATGTACTGTAGGCACATTTCAGATCTGATCTTAAATCAAATGTAGGATGGTTTCTACACATTATTTTTCAGAACTCTCAGTTTAGTGAGATTATCAAGGTAATAATTTATCAATACAAAATTATCAAGGTATGATGTGTCTAAAAAAAGGTCTAAGTGGGTCAAGGTAGGATATAATCTTCTTAGCAGAATGAAGCATTCAGTTCAGATATAGGATGTTTGTTAGTGAATTCCTTTAACTTTATTTGCTGTTGTGTTTCCTGTACCACATGTTGTGTTTGGAGACAGCTGATTTGTGCTTGTGAAAATGCATTTGTTTTTATGAGTACTTTAATTTAGTAATGTTCTCTCAGTGGTCTTTGTTGGGAAATTAATGTTAAACAGATTTGTTTTGCTAAAATCAAAACTAATTTCAAAGAGAAACCATAATTAAAAATATATAATTCTATTCTATTATAATTCTATTCTCTACAACCTAAATGGCCTCATAAAGCAGAAAGGAGACTGTCTGGCGGTTGAAATATTTCAGTCGTCTCAAGGCATACACTAACATACTATCAGTAGTATGTTGGTGTCAGCAGAATGAACAAAGGCCATCAAAAATGTACAACAAACATTTGACGTTCTCTGTATGGTAAGGGAAGTTTGTAGCCTAATGAAATGCATTCTAATTTCTGGTCTAATGGACGCACCTATTCTGCTGAATAGAACTCTATAGGCACAGATTTTCTCTACAGCTCTCATGATGTTGATAAACGTACTGTATTGTGGCTGCAGTTGTAGCTGAGGGCTGTTTACACCATCACCATAGCAATGGATACCTGCATTTGTCACTGCCACATGTGCACCGTCAGCTACAGTCCAGGTGTCATTAATCAAAGAAACATACGTGTTATTCACATATCAGGAGGTGTGAGAGAGGCAGGGAACAGCTGACAAATATGGTCGTCGGTTGTTTAAATTGACCGATCCAACAAGCTGGAATCCATTTATTGTGAATGATACTCTACATGGAACACAGGAGAGCAGCTGACATGCAACATTATAAATGTCAAGCTGTGAGATTGAAATGTTAAGTGAATTATTCAAACCAGTGTTATTTTGTGTTGTTGGTGTGTGTTATACAAAACGTTTGCATATTATGTAACACTTAAGTTAAAAATCAATCACTCAAAACATGTTACAAACATGAACAAACCATTAAAACCCTTTAAAGCGACTGTAAAATAGCCAATATATGCATCTGTGATGTGCACACGAGTATTAACTAGAATCAACATCAGAGCAGCGAATTGTAATGTTCCTCAGCAACAAAAACAGTGTTCATACTGGACACAACTGCAAAGTAGACAATAGTTTATTTAGTTAAAAACAAAATCAGTTATTGAACAAAGTACATAACAGAACAATGGTTAAAACGGTCTTTTAAGTTTATAATGATAAAATTTGATTTAATAATCACTTTATTTTGAGATGCCAGGTCCAACTTCACAAGAAATGTTGTTACATCATGTCTTTAAACAGAAAGATAAGTTTGTAGCGTGTTCTTTCAGCAGTTGTTTAGATTTAAAACTTGTCACCCACAGTAAGAAAGCAATTCCACAGGCAAAAGTAAGGCACACTATAGTAAGACACTTACAACGGAAATGAACAGGGCCAGTCCATACTATAAATGCAAACAGACAATATAATAAAGCAACAAAGGGTTATCATGTTTCGTGAGAAAGTTTACTAACTAACCTTGTGTGTACAAAGTTATACTCAACATTACAAAAGTTAACAGCCAGAAAATCAAGGCAAGAGCAAGATACAAAGGCAGTACACACACTTTACTGTTGATCCAAGCACAGCAAAATCACAGAAGAGCAAGAAATACTACCAAACAAGACCAAACCAAAAAACAAATGAAACACAAGGGCTATATACAGAGTCTAATCATGGCAAACGAGACACAGGTGAGCACAATTAGGGTGGAGCAACAAAGACAGGACTACTACAAACAAGGGCTGTGTCCCAGTCAGGTCCCTAGTTCAGTAGTCAGGGCACTGATCTGGGAGTTAGCCATTTTAAGGGCTGTCCCAATTGCAGAATCATTCTCTAAAATACCCACAATGCAATGCAAAATCTAGGGAACATCGACAATGTGTTAAGTCCCCGGACAATGAGTCACCAGTGTCCCAATGTATAGTGCGCAATGGTCCTGAACTTATTGAGACACATCATATGACATAACTGCAACACAAAATTAATGGTTCCATTAATTCACACCAGTATATGAGACGTGTTTATAGTCAGGCATATACATATATACATATATAAGATGTTGTGGCTAATACTTATCAAGTTATAAATGTGAAGCTTTAATGTTAAAATGTAACCACAGAAATGTACTTAACACCTTTAATATGTGTTATACAGCCATAGGAAGTTAAAATGTTTAAATGCTGTTTAAGTTATCATGTTGCTATGGAGGTAAAGCAGAGGTGGCATTTATCGGTTTTATTCTTGTTTGGCATCAGTTTGTGAATTTCCCACAATGCCCTCTGTCAAATGTTATTGTTTGCATCATTTAGCACTTTAATTTTAGAAAAAAATGACGCAGATGATTCAGAGAGTCACGGGTATGAAATCAGCCTATGATGAC
>JAZGTK010019591.1:0-11324 GCA_036877625.1 Ambastaia sidthimunki
GCTTCAGTCCTTGAGTGTCAGTAATGTCAAATCTTTTTGCTATAGTGAAATGAGGAGCAGAAATGAAGTGCAGCTAGACGGAGTCATTATGAATTCACACAGAGCTCTGTGTTGGCATCCGTACAATGTGATTACAAGAGAGGCATGGCAAATTTTTATTCAACAGCTGTGAGCAACTAACGCCCACAACCTTGGTACAAGTGCAGCCTGGAAGTGAAACCTGTTGGTATTCTTCACGACATCTAGTTTGTGGAGACGTGGAGGCCCTGAAGGCATGTTACAATGCATCAGTGGCCTTCTGTGTTAAAGGACTTTATCACTCACACTTCCAGAGCAAACAGTAACTAGACAAATCAGTAATTACTGCCAAATTTCTTTCGCAACTGCCATCTGCTTGAGTTGGGATCAATTGTGTGCTGTTCACATTAATTGTTTAAGGGATATGATTTAAGTAACCAATTAGAGATGCAGATGTAATGACTCAAAGAGTCCTAAGCTGTTGACGACAGTTGTGACAAAAGTTGTGACAGCTGTGTCTGTAGTTGCTACAAGTTTTAGCATGTTGACAAAAGTCGGCAAATCAGGTCATTTTAGTTGTGCTTTAAAAACGTGTAAAACATGACCGTTGAACTATCTTAGTAGTTATCTTAGTAATCTTAAGATAGTTTGTTCGTTGCATGACTATCTTTTCCTTCTACCTTTTAACAACTATGCCCCTCATTATAGAAAACTTGAGGTTTAAAGCAACCTAAGAGTTTAACTAACAAAACATTTGTGCTTTGGTCAAACACTGATAAAAATGAATGTGTTATATTTAAGCCTATCTAAAGCCAATCTAAAGATGAGGTTTAAGAAATTATAGTATTTATGGCCCAGATCCCCAAGACCACTGAAACATGCCAAAGAGGACATCCTTTAGTAAGTCATTAGAGTACATCATAATCATTCAACTTCTCCTTTGTGCTAGTCTGTAAGCATTGCTGTAGGACAGAAATGATGCATTGCTAGCTATGAACAATGAGCTATAAATAGAGTTCATTCTCTGTCCTGCAGTATCCTGTGGGCGTCCAGCTTAGCCACTTCACTGTGGAAAGCCGCTAAAAGAGGCAACCGGCTTCCCTTTATATGGTACCTCTTCCTGTGACCCTCTGAACCTGGCCAGAGAGCTCCACCCAACCCAAGCACCTAACAAATGCTTTCTTCATTAGAGAATGTTAATTTCAACTAATTGGTCTTTGTCTGGTCCTGCGCAAGAGTAAAAAGAAGATTACAGTGGATTACACTGAGGGCAAATGTTTAATACCAAGCACATGGTGGTGGAGTGGGTTAACCATTAACAACAAAGCATTTCTGAAATCTGAGGCATAATTTCAAAAAATTTATTTTAATAATAGCGCCTAGATTTTTGACATCACCTACAACATCTCATTGATCTTGAGGCATGTCATAAATCTTTAAATCTTGCCTAATTGCATTCCTGGACTATTCTCAAATAAAGGTTTACACCCTAATACTATACAATAACTAAAACATGAAAAATATGTGTTCTACTATTAACACAACACAAAGTGACCAGCTAAGACCAAAAAAGCTTGGTGAGGACACCAGCACTTCACAAAGGTAATATGGTGACCAGTAATACTCTCATTTATTCAGTCTCCTGGGCAAAAAAGCATCTGTCAAGCCAATCAATGTAAATGTAAAATCAATGTACTACTGCTACAACCACTACTAACAATAGTAACAAATTCAAAAGAGCCATAGCGCTGCTTACACAATAACACTGCCAACATTTCCAAAGGTCATGTAATCCTGGCAGTCTTTATACTTTAATTGCAAATTCCGTAATGAGTGATTCTTCAATGCCAGACAATTAATCAGAGACATAGTCTGGCAGGTAATGTACGTGTCATGTACGTGGTCGGATGACAAACTGAGTTCCAATCCCATTCCAACTCTCTTTACCACACCAAATTAAAAAATTTACATTTTAAAGTCAATTAAAAGTAGTTTAACAATTTAAAAAAATAGAAAAAAAATATTTTTAGTAAAATTTAAACCAAAATAAAGTGCTAACTGAGGACCATGGTCTTACCTTCCAGCACGGTGAGTTTGGCGCTGGTGTTGATTTCTCCCACACTGTTGGTGGCTGTGCACTCATAAATGGCCTCGTCCCTGTGTGTACGCAGTGGCTGGATCCGGAGAACCGAGCCTGAGCCATCATCAAATTCAATAACCTTATAGAGAAAGACAGAAATAACACAGTCAAGCCTGTTCCTCTTCTCTCGCTTACAGCAAACCCTCAGATCTTCAAAGAGCAGAGGGTAATTAATCACTTCATCTGAACTTTCAGTCTACAACTAAAGTTAAAGTTACAACATGTCATTTATTCTTATATAACTGCAATCACTGCGCATCCAAGCAGGATATTCTAATAACATTAAGATAACATTATTTCCCTATAGTATATATAAACACAGAAAAGAATATATAAACACAGATTTCAAGCTAATATATGTCAGTAATATGGCGTGGAAACCAGGCAGAGTTGTGTGTGAATTTGCCTGGAGCAAAGAGTGCGTGTTTTGGAAGTCAGACTGTCTATGTTTTCTCCGGTTCCATGAGCTCTCTGATATCACTCCACCACAATTGAAACCCAACGTGCAAATGCCTGTGTTTCAAAGAAGCATGAACCATTTCTTCTTGTATTGTTTGCTTATTTTCCATTAATATATATTTTGCCCAGGTGTTTGTGATGTCAAAAAATACATGAAAGAACTTTACAGTGGAATGGTGAATGGGCACAAATTTGGTGCTGTAGACCTGAAGGTGTGTGCACGGCTGTAAAACAGTTACCCTAATAAAACTTAAGATAGAAACCTGCTTTAAATAGCTACTGTACACTCCTAAGAGGTGGAGACCAGTGCTTATTGCCTCATTTTGGGAATAAAGAGAAAGGTTGGGCGACATAGCTGAGAAACAGTTATCTCTATGTTTTAACATTTAACACATCTCGATATTAATGTATTGACTATAAACTTGGTCAAAATTCAAATTGTTTACTGGGTAGTTCTTCGTAAGTGACAATTTGAGTCCAAACCATCATGTGATCATCATACCCCCATATTTGCGGCCACTTCAAATCACAAGTCAAAATGTAATACAGACAGGAAATAATAAGAAGGATTTGGAGGAACAAAGAAAGGAGGTGTAAGGTGGCTGTCAGCAACATAGAGAAACACAATCAATGTAGGAGTGTAGATACAAAAATAGCGCTGAGCAAAAGAGTTATGGGAAAATGTAGAAAGGCATCATGGGAAAGACTCTGAAATGGCATGGAGAGGGAGAGGAAGACAGTTAGTCACCTCAAAACGCTGGGAGCTAACTTTCTTTCCTTTCTTCATCCATGTGATCCGAGGCTTGGGCTCACCCGCTGCTTGGCACACAAAGGATGCCACTCCTCCTGAAATCCCTGTCTGGTCCTCTGGAGATTTGATAAAATTTGGCAAGCCTGGAGAAGTGAGGTGGAAGGTTTTGAAAAAAGAAGGTTTAAAAAAAAACAGAAAGAGAGAAAGAGGGAGAGGCAGCAGTCATTAATTCATGAATTGTGGTCACACAAAACCATGTTAAAGTAGTTGTCAATGGATATTGGTTACACTGGAACAAAGTTAACAACTGATTCACTGTTGCCATGACACCTGTAATTGATCCTCGGAGAGGCTTTCCGTCTCAGTCTTTATAAGAAAAATAGGCCTAGTTTTCCTATGAAAGCTCTGTCAATAGTTCCAAATGTCACTGTCATTCTCATCTTTACAGCATTCCGAACGTAACACAATGCTCATGGATGGATGGATTATCAGATAATAGTGACATAAATTTTAAATTTGGTCTATTCCTCTTACAAAGCTATTGCATGGCCTCAAGACTTGTAGAATATAGCTCTCAAGAATATAGCTCACGAATGGGCAAATTTTATTGTGTTTTCCTTTGATCTGCTAATTTGGTGCTTGACAGACATTTTCATTTTAAGAAAAACAATTATTTTACTAAATATCCAAAAAGAAATATAAAAAAAATCAGGAATTCAATAGGGGAGATTATATTACTGTGATTTGTTGATAGGACTGGTAGCTAAACAACCTCTGGGTTTGTTTTTAAACAGACCAGCCACAGCACGCTGTAACACAAGGTTTTCTGGGAGAGCAGCTTACACACCCAGCATCTCTGTTACGCATTTACAATACAAACAACAATGGGACATGTTTCATCACTGCTCTGGCTGGGTAGGGCAGCGTGAAGATAAAGACCCACACGTATCGCCTGAGTCAGTTCAAACGCGTAATGGCTTGTTCTGAAGAACATCAATACTAGATGTGGTAGAGTGGGACCACTTGGCAGATGCTCAGCTACTACGCAACATTCCGAGGAAGTAGTGGATGATGTGGGCGAAAGGTGAATCTCACGGTACACCCAGATATAAAAATCATGGTATTTTCAAATATTATTAAAATAAATAAACTACAAGCTAGCTTGTTTATAACTCCAATATGGTTAATCTTCCAGCACAACAAGGTTAACGTAGAGTAAAACCTTATAACATCTTATATAAATATGCCAGTCTGCATTGACTTCAAAGGACAAATTATTTAAACATTGCACCTTAAAGTGCAAAGGAACTGATAAAATTAAAAACAGGTCTGAAATTCATTTCTGAAAATGAGTGGGAATTGCCATCTTAGAGGATTCATATGAGGGGATTTATGAACTTTCCACAATGTGAACTAAGAAAGACTAGTCAGGAAGACTAAAATTGTGTGCAATACCTGAAATCCCGCCCCAAATTTCAGGCCCAGGTAATGTCTAAAATGTCTAGATCTACATGGTGGGAAAAACCATCTGCTGAGGTTCACAGCACAACGGTTACCGCCAAGACACAACCCTCATAGAGATATTATCAAGCACCGTCATTTGCAAACAAATGCATCATATTATGCAAGAAATATGTCTGGTTTTGAATAATGCTGCATCAATACTAATAAATGTGAGAATAAAGTCACAGGACCAAGACCAGAAACCTTAATTAACCTGTAGAAATGTAAGAACTATCTTTTACACAAACTCGCTTTCATTAAATATACAGCAAATATGAGATCAGAGAGGACACAAAATCTATTATCACAACGAAACATCTCCAGTGAATGACATGGTTCATGCTGTCCTAGAGGGATGTCCACGGTAGGAACCTAATCCTCTCTTAGTCCAAGGAGAGATAAATTATGGCAGTGTGGGGACTACATGCAGTAGTACATATGATGTTCTTGGAAGAAACAAGATGAGGGAATCCACTGCAGCTGTGTCCTTCTTCCTTTATACTCCAGAATCAGAGGGGTAGTGCTGAAGACAACAAAATCAATAACTAGTTAACATAACATAGCACCTACAAGGCGGGGTGCTGGAGTTCTGACTAGCAGGCAGGCAGGTGTTTGTTAAATCATTCCTACAGTGTGTCAGGCACCTGATAAGAGAAGGTGTTTGGAGATGCGATGGTTGAAGCTGCCCTTGCTCTAGTATATAACCCTTACTGAAGCTTCATCTGAGGAGTAGAAGCACAACTGTGAGACTGTTTGCGTGTATGTGCCTTTATGAGTATCCATTGTAAAATCTAAGTCTATGTGTACCACACTGACACCCCATGACCCACAGAACTATTGGGTGGCCTGACATTTAAATGACATTTAAGTGTCTGTTCCCCTGGAGACTGGTTTGATTGGCACAGCAGAGCAATGCATACCCTCATAAAAGCTCTTCCTGTCACTTTTACCTCAGCTATACACACACATAAGAGGATGGTTGTGTTGAGTGTTTATGGCCTCCTCCTAGCAGTCACTGTTAGCTACTAATAGATTAATATGAAAACCACAGCATTATTCTCCAGAAACCTTGCAGTGAGCAGGGTGAGGCATTTAACAGAGCTAGAGGAAAATAGATATATGAAAACGGACATAAGGTAAACATTTCCAACAAATTCAAATTTCAAAGTGGATAGAGTACAGCAACATGCTAGACTGCTGTATAAGCTGTATAATCTAACAGGGGGTCAGGTCAATTATACATTTTTTTTTAAAAAAGACCCCATTTTTCACATCAGCTGGGAGTTCCTGAACATTGATATTTGGGTGGGTGAGTGTGTGCCTATGAGCTTGAGATTAGTGTCAGTTTGACTTTCAAGAGTCTTTCTTTAACATCTGTCACGACATTTCTATTAGACGTTATCAACGCTTTTTCCCTCTTTGTTTAAGAGCACAGATCAGTGGGCATTAACCAACTGCAGCACATGTTCCGAATTAAAGTACATATAAACTGCTGAGAGTTTAAGCAGATGAGACACATGAATGGTCCAACAATCTTTCCGGGGGAAAGGCAGATATTAAGGGATCACTGGGTGATGCACATCCTAAAGTAGGTACATTAATAGCCTCTCAGAGCAATAATCTGTGTACACAAACTGCCATCTTCCACTTCTGACCTGAGAGAAAAACTATAAAACTAAAAGAGCTAGACTCCAGATTGGTATATTTATATTGCCGTTTCAATTGGATGATTTCAACCATAGGGTGCTCTGCCCTCCTTTTTGAACATGTGCTGGTCTAGCTCAGAGGAAAATGTATTTTCCTAAATGTGAGAGGCTGTAAGTTTGAATAATACAGGGCTGAATCAGTAAACCAATGATTTACTGAAAACATATATACATAAATGAGATTTACTAATGCACAATTTCTCATTCCACAAATTTAATTTGCTCCATTTTATTCACATGTTCATAAATCAACAGGAAAAGATTTACTTTTTAGGATATTTTACTGGAATGAAACTATTTTCAACATCTTGTAACTGTATTTCTTACATTTAGAAGCCAAGCTCATAATTTATGTATGATATACTATATATATTTAAATTGACTATTTGAACCAATTATTTAAATACATTTCTATAGACTCTAAATTTTAAAATGCAAAATTACTTCACTTAAAAATGCAAACAGCATTTCTCATGTTTGACCATCAATAGAACTTTTCTTCTATGACAACTTTCACGACGAAGTGCCCAGTGACTTTTATTTTCTAGGTACTCTTGAAACATTTGCAGAGCTCAGGTCTCAAAGCCAACAGACTGGCGTAGTACAGTTGTGCCCTCAACATGTTTGTGAATTGACAGAAGAGTGGTTCAGGGCTCAGGGTCACTGGATGCTCAAAGAGATGTTGTTGAGAACAGAGGTCAGATGAGGAGATGAGACAGACCAGGCCCTGACCTCCCAGGTGGCTGTGCTGTCGTCCAAGTCTTTTTGTATTAACCAACTCAATACATCCACAGGCACCAGAACAGGTGGCCTTGGACACCTGTTGACATTTATTTCCTACAGTCTAGATTTATGCTTTAAACAATGGCACACGGCCAGTATAATGGCGGGGACAGACACATAGGCCACAAATTCCTGGCTAGAAACTTTTACTTGCAAAGCAATTTTACTTGTGTCTCTAACTTTATTCCATTTGCAAAACGAGTAATTTAGGCTTACTCCCTGGAGGTGACTTGTGTTGCAAAATTCATCTGAATTTTGTAGGGATGTTTTAAGCATTTATGCGGCTTTTAAGAAGAAAGCGCTTCGAGTGGAAAAGACAAATGGACACCAGCAATTAGCAGAATTCCCGCTCCGCCTAAACACCTGATACGAACTGAGTGCAAGGATCAATACGCAAACCAGAGAGCCATCCATTCATTCTCATTAATAATAGATTAGCAAGTTATCATTTTCACTCGTGTGCTTAGCGGAAATGTGTCCGATGCTATCAGCTGCGGTTGTTTTAGTGGAACTTGTCCATTAACTGGGTTTTAGATCTTTTGCAGGATTTTGCTTTCAATTAATGCTACATCAAGCCAGTCATTTTGCTATATCGGTTCAATATCTCAGTATCTTTCATTAATATACACAATTCCCTCGCTGACTCAAATGCATTGGCATCTGCGTCGGACGCTAATGATGGTGAGAAGCTTTTAGACAAAATGACGAAACCCCTTGAAAGTCGTTCAGATTTAAATGTATACACACGTAACTTTTGTAAGGCTTGAAAAGGCTAATAAATAGAAATGTAACATTCAACGGGCCCATGTGGAGGGAAATAAATGACTGGTAAAAATAAATAAATGAACCTGCACCCAGGAATTCTTTCTCTGAGCATTGACTAAGGGCTGAGTGAGCCACTTTCTGGCTTTATTAAATTATTTAGCAGAATGTGCAGAACACAAACTCTGAGTACAATTATGTATATCCCTCAGTGAGGAGCATTACAGTAATGGTTCTTCTCCTAAAATGCAGATTATCGGCTGCAGAATTATCTTAAGGTTTGTTCCCATGACTGGGCTCCTGACTATTCCCCTTAGACCTGACTGAAATGAAGATTAAATAAAGTTCTGTATGCTGCTTGAGTGGAGGGTACACAGTCGAATCATTTACTAAAAGCATTAGCTCAATGCTCCCTCATGCGTTTTTGGCAAGCTGATACAAAAGCACTTCCTGTTAATAAAGATAAGCTGTATCATATGACCGGGAGGGTTTAGTGGAGGTTTAGCGTTACTTCTGCTGTTTAGACCAGTGCCTACTGAAGAGTCTTCAAAGCCGTGACTCATTATCTGTGGTTTCCACAGCTGACATGATATTTGATCAAAGACAGAGACGGTCAATCATGAGGGAATATCATTACTCCACTCCCTCATTACTCTAGAACAATCAAGTAATTCTTTCTTGCAGAGAAAACCTTCCTGTTTGCATAGAGCTATCAATATTAAAACATACACTGGCATGAGGGCTTTCCAGCTGGGTTCTCACAGGGATATTGTTATTATGAGCACAACACGTTGAAAGCACAAGTACAATAAGATGGTGTCATCCAGGCCTGTGCTACTGGCAATGTGACAAGAGGAATGTCTGCATGAGAAAAGAGATAACTGAGCAGAACAACTGGCCAATAGCAGCACAAGGGCATAAACTACATTGAAGAAACTGTACAGGAAGTTCTGGGTGCACTATAAAGCTAACAGCAGGCTGGTACTATGAAAGATTAAGAAGCCATGAAATATCACCAGATTGAAATTACTTTGAAAGGTTAACTTAAAGTTGCCTGGGACCTAGACAAGCTCAGGAGTATGCACATTGCAGGTATGCACTTACCCGAAGGGTACAATTATGACACAAACATAAATGGCTGTAACTCTGGCTATATTTTATTTGCTATGACCTGCACATAATCTGAGTTAACCTGCAATTTTCCTCAAAGGATTCATCCAGTTGATGAGCTGCAAGAGAAATATAAAATTCCAGCCCCTGCATCAGCTACAGTGCAATCCACTAAGACTCATTTCACTATGAAATGAAAATATAGGAATGGGAATTCTGCCTAAGGTTTACTTTGATTTTTCAAACAAGGTTTAAAAGTGATGCTGGCATTCCGTTATGATGACTTGAGCTTTAGTATGTCAGCCAGAGGTTCAATTCAGTGAATGATTCATTAGAATGATTCAAAGTCTGAAGTTCTTCAGTCTTTTTGACAGATTCATTAAAAGAACCAGCTCATCAGAAAAATTTGCTTGTGAATTCATCTACAGTGGTCAGGACATATATATATATATTTTTTTTTTTGAAGGCAGTGAATGAAAATTAAATGCCATAAAAAGACTGCAAGATTACAAAATATGATTTCTTTTGCCATGGTGCTGTAGATTCCCAGCAGGAAACGGATGAAACATAATCAGAATTTTCATGAAGCCAAGAATATTCCATGTTTGAAAACCATAAGCAACCCAGGCCTGCACCTTTATATTAAATGCGTGACCATATATAGTGTTTTTGAAAGTCTTTTTCTTCCTAATGCATAATCAGCCCTGAGTGAACTCAGAAGAGGAAGGCTGGGTGCTTTTGTGTCATTTAAAGGTGAGATGTCACCTTGGTGCAGGCTATGTCATTGACCGACAGGTGCCCAGAAAAAGTGTTCCCCTGGTGGATGGAGAACCAGGGGAGATCAGTGGCTAGATGCTGGGTGATGGGGGACCTGTTATAGTTTATGTCATCCATCACAGCCAAAGCTTCTCTGACCCACACTAACCAAATTAATCAGCTTCCCAAGGCCCCCTTAAAAAAAAAACTCAGTATCATTTAAACTTTCACACCATGTGTCAGGAGAAAATTTAATTACAGTCCTTTTGGGATCTGAACACAAATGAGTGTAGACTTGACTGAGGCATTCATTAACATGAATTCATCAAAGCGGACTGCAACTACAAAATGCTGCATGAGACTCAATACATATATGCTCATTCAGGACAAAAGCCTGTCCTTTAGCTAATATGGGTATAACATAACTGAAGAACATATACAAGTTAAATTTATTTTTTAGAGGTATTTTATAAAGGTTTTTCACCAAAACTTCTCTCAATAATGAAAATATTGGGAAAAACATTCTTGAACATTATTTATAACATACATTTTGTGTTTATGTAAAAATAAAAATGATCGACTGCTCATACCAACATGATGGTATGAAAATTATGGCAGAATGTTCATTGGTGAACTATGCATTTACATTTTGGGTAAACAGTCTATGGCAGTTGTCAGGGGGACAACCAGGTACGTTGTTCTGGGCCCTTTGATGAGGGGGCAACTAAGATCCTCCTAAGCTTAGCCTACTCATAAAATCCCTGGGAATTTTAGTGGCAGCCATGACTGAGATCACACAAATGGACAACCCAATAAAAATGCAGAATAAAAGCTTTAGAAAGTAGTCTAAAGCTTTAGTTTAGAAGTCTCTCCTAGTCTCATAAAAAAAAAAAAGGTTTTGATTCTAGGGAGATCAACATGTAGTGCATAATTTGTTTATGCTAGAACAAAGCCTGTTTACAAGACTAGCTCACAAAATGCTTCAAACACAGTCAAAATGAAGTAATATTGCCAGCTCGTCCAATCCTGGAGACCTATGCAAGCCAAGTGTGTGTGTCACATTGTACAAGAACAAAGAACATTAGTCATTGACAATTATGAGGTCAGCACAAAAGGGAGGGAGAAAAGGTTAAGATGGAAGCCAGTGGAAGATGAGGAGAAATCAGCTTTCATGCTGATGAGAAGCAGGGGCTCTGAATTCCCCACAACAAAATGTCATAAGCTCTTAGACGCAAGTCTGTACTAATGTGATTAGCTGCTCATGTCTGTGATTACATAAAAGCGTTTCATGGATATTAACAAGCCAGAGTGCCCCCACAGCCCTCATCTCAGATGC
>JAZGTK010019592.1:0-11323 GCA_036877625.1 Ambastaia sidthimunki
GCTGCGGGGCTCAGATAAGTACTAGGCAAAGAAGACCAATAATTGTGATTTAATCTCCGTCAGAGAGAGTGTGGCCTCCGGGGGCCACGGAAGGGCCAAACCGATCGACTGTCTCTCTGACGAGTGTGACTTTGGAACCGCCCGCAGGTCACTCTGCCTTCCCCAAAATTTGTTAATGGACAGAAGAGATTCCCTAGGAGTCTTTTAAGGAGTAGCATAAAAGTGATTAACTCATCTTAAGGTATTTCAAAACCTGTATACTGGAGTACAACAGGAGAAATTTTCATACAGTGATGGTTGTGGTGACCACATTTGTCAGGCTGTAGACAAAACAATCATAAAAAGCATTGTTGAAGTGTTAAATATGACTCATGAGCTAAACTTATAAAACTAAAGGTCCCTAAAAGGTTCCTTGACAGGTTTTATGATTCCATAAAGAAACACAGAAGTTTTCTGTTGTACAAAACGTTCTTTATAGTGGGAAAAGGTTGTACAGACTATAAAAATGTAAAACAAAAAATGGTTCTTTTAAAGGGACAGTTCACCCCAAAATGAAACTTCTTCCATATTTTACTTACCCTCATATCATTCCAAACATGTATGACATTTGTTTTTCTGAGGGACACAAAAGAAGATAATTTGAGGTACGTTGGTACTAAACATCAGCGGGACCCATTTGCTTCCATTGCACTATGAACAATTGTTGGACAGTCATACAGAAAAAAGCTGCATGAATAATCTTTAGATAATCTTTCATTCTTCATTAATAAAAACATTTAGATTTGGCGTGACATTAGGGATAAATTAAGAGTTTATTTTTGAGAGCTGTATTATTGGCTGTATATATTTTGCGAGACAAAACGCTTGCTTTTGCCTTCTCACTTTAAACAGTGAGATATTCTGTTGACTCATTTCATGCGAGTAGCCATATGGATGCCAGTCTGGCAAACCGCAAGGTCTCTTACTAATGTTTGTGAGGATCATCTGGCTGTCACTTTTATTTAAAGTTTGCTGCAGGACTGACACAGCTAATGCTTAAGTGCCGTTCTCACCTGTGGCTAATTTGAAGAGTATTTTAGCGTTCTGAGTGTATTGGGACAGATCAGATGGTTTGATGCTCTTTATTATGTATTACCTGAGTCGACTGAGCGGTTGAAGATGGTTGATAACGGCTCAGGAGGGACCAGCGCAGGAGTGGATGGTGTAGCGCAGACAGGAGGGCTGATGTGCAATGCAGCATGGCTGCGAGCCATGCTCAGCCGGCTGAGGTTCGAAGCAGCTGGCATGTCAGCATGGAGTTCCACTCGTGCGCCAGAGAGGCCCAAAGGTCAGACGCGGGTGGTGTCGTGATGGGGAGATCAGAGACTGTGTGCTGAACTCCACCATCTCTGCCCTTGGACTATTATTAACACACTGCGACTGGTGAACCATATAAGAGATTCAGTTTCTCTCACCCCTGCGTACAAAAGGAAAGAATGATAGTCGTGTTTATAGAGGGGGGCCTAAAGGAAATGAACACAGACAGACGCAGATAGTGGGACAGGGAATCTGTGCTAAACCGAAATGAAAAGACCTTATTTACTTTTAATAAACGTCTCTGGTTTTATTGTGTGTGACTCATCAGCACAGGTTGGTCTAGAAGTTTGTTTTAATAACTTTCTGTCTCTTAAACAACTTTTCTTTCCTCTGAACGTAATCAAAGACATGTGAATGGAGAATAATATTAATATAATACCATTAACCCAGCTAACAATTTTAAGTTGTAAGAATGTTGTTTTTCCTATGTTTCCATTAAGTAACAAAAACATTGAAAATGTTATTTTGAAGTTCTAGGAACGAGCAAAACGTCCAGTAGAAGTTGCATTAACATTATTGCTTCTTTAAAAAACATTCACTCAACAACTTAAGAATAACATTTTTGATATATGGTATATAACAGTTACTGCAAGAACGTATTTCATAGCTTTGAGAGAACTTTTAGAGAATGTTAGCCAACGTTCTGAGGACGTTCCCTGTTAGCTGGGACTGTAATAACCCAATTTTTCACAATATAATGTGATAGATAAAATAGCAATGCTCTACAGTGTTTCTAATGTTTGTCTGTTTTCATAGTAGCATACTACCATCTTGATCTTATTGTTTCTGTAGTGTACACTATGTATACTAAAGCATCATATCCCACAATGCAATACAAACTCTTGACCATTTTTTAAATCTTTTTGCCTTTGTTGTGGTTTTTTTAATGAAAAATGTCTAGTTATGTCTAAGAGGAAAAAAGAGAATATTTAAACAGGTTTAACTGTTTGATCATTTCTAGACATAGTATTACAGATAATGGATAATTAAATTACACAACCTTTCTGTTAATAACAACCCAACAAACACTGAAACCTGGCGCGTGTGTTTGTGTGTGTCCGTGTGCGTCACCACCAACCTAACAGTTCCTGCTTTGTGCAGCACTATTCCCAATAGAGTGCAGAGTAATTTTGTGTCCTAACACCTCTGTGGTGTCCAGTCATTGCAGGAGTCACCCCTGTGCCTCATTAAGCTGAAAATCAGATCAATATTTCCACTAATGTCGGAAACACAAGAGCATTTGAGCAGGAGTGTTAATTCTGCATGCATTTCTGCTTTCAAAGTAAATTGATAGACTCCGAAACGGATGGTCGGCAATCTCATTAGATTTAATTAGTGTCAATCTGAAGAAATAATGGCATAGTAATGGAAAAGATCATCTTTTCCAAATAAAATGAACGTACAGTTCGAGATCGCGAGGCTTCCCGCTTCCCGTGCGCAAAAGTGTCACTGCTTGTAGTTTTTAGTTGCACGGAAAATAATTTTGACATCAATATAAATAGAAGCAAGGCAACAAAAAGACTTTGCAAAAAAACGTCCCGTCTCTTATTCTGTCAGGCATTGTTTCGTTTGGCAGAACATTTGTTAAGGTAAAAAATTGACAGAACAGAACTGAAGATTTTAATTTTTAAAAGGTCAGGTAGTCAAAAATCTCGCAAAATAAACAGAACAATGTGTCTTTGTCGACAGGAAAAAGGAGTTTTGTTTGGCAGGCGACAGATTTGCCTGAAAGCATGTGATGTTTGAACGTTATTAAATATGTTTTCTTAACTTACGCTGCTTTTTTCCTCATAGCAGGCCACAAGAATAGGCTTGATTGAAGATGTAATTAGAGAGCTTGAAACTGAAAAAATTAAAAACATATTCTTCGATTTTGAGGCAGCCCTGTATTTTTGCCCAGTTGTTGTGTTTTTCACAAGTGCATCAAATTTTTTTTTGTTGTTTCCTTGTTTCCTGTAAAGCCAAAGCTTTACAGGACATGGTCTCATTAAAACCCCTGTGAGAGGCTGTTTTCTTCCTCTGTGAAAGACAGTGTAGGTTGTTCTTGCCTGTGAAAACTCGCTACAACAATGTTAGAGTGTTCTGGTGGTTGCCAAGGCATTGCTAGGTAGTTGCCAGCCCAGCTAACACTTTTAGGTTGTAAGAACGTTTCCCCAATGTTTCCCCAAAGTAACAAAAACATTACAAATGTTATTTTGAATGTTGTAGGAATGTTTAAAAAGTCAATTTTTTAGATGTTGCTTTAACGGTATTGCTTAATTATAAGTAATTTCCAGTAAATTCTGTAATGTTTTTACAATGTTCCACTAACAACTTACAACTAATGTTTTTGATGTAACGTCTTTTAATCAGAAGTCACAGTGGAGTGAGTTATCTAGAACGGGGGAAATTAAATTCATAAATGGACTGGCAGAGTTTGACAGGAAAAAACTGACAAGTTACTGACAAACTGTCGTGCATCTTTTTCAATTCATGTGAACTTTGTTGAACATGGCGTCTAATAAGCTGCTTGTTATTCTAATACGGTGCTTGTTAGCTCAAGTTAAAACACTGTTGACTTGATTGAACTGTGATACTGCTTGAGGTATTGATGAAGTGGTATCCTTGATGCTTTTACTCGGTAACCATTAAATTACAATAATGGCAAAATGTTCTTTTTATCTTTTGTTTCGTTGTCCCAGCCAGTTTGTCACATAATGTGGATCTGATTTGCAACCAATCTGTGTTTAATGATCACTGTCTGGGTTTAATGTGTTTGTTGTATTGGTTTTCTGTGCTGGGAGTGTTTGCGCATGTTCTTGCGTGGAGTTGTGCCCCATCAGAAATAAAGAGCACAAAATATCTTTTCGAGTGCTGTATTCAACAATAAATGTGTCTCGACTTCTCCCTCAGTATACTTCCTTTTTTTGCTTGCTGGGATAGATATTGGAAAGTGGGCATGCTTCCTGATCAGCTTTTAGTGTGATTTGTGCCTACTAGGTAGTGAGCACTCCATTAGAGATGCATAAGAACTGAGTGACCATTTATTTTATTGTGTTCATATTGGTCTTGTGTTAGAATGATAAATGAATGATTCCAGAGGAGGCATAAGGAACATATGTGAAAAATATTGGCTGCGGTTAGTATTCACAGAGAACAATTCATTAGCAGGAGGCTTGTGTGAGATGTATAAATAAATTAATGTGTAAAACAATATCCATCAGAAATAGCTCATCGTTTAATGTCACACACATACCCAGCTAACAGGAAACGTTCTCAGAATGTTGGCTTATGTTCTCTTAAAGTTCTCTCAATGTTATTAAAAATGATTTTGTAGTTAGCATTATGTATCCTATATCGAAAACGTTGGTCTTAAGAAGTTGGTGGCACGTCTTAAAA
Organism: Ambastaia sidthimunki; assembly: GCA_036877625.1. Classification (NCBI taxonomy): domain Eukaryota; kingdom Metazoa; phylum Chordata; class Actinopteri; order Cypriniformes; family Botiidae; genus Ambastaia; species Ambastaia sidthimunki. The sequence goes on from JAZGTK010019592.1 coordinate 4,735, forward strand.
AAGGTACAGAATGTTTGAATAATGTTCTTCTAAATACGTCTAAAAACAGGATGTTTTGAATGTTTCAAGATATGTTTTAAAATACATTTTTTTATTTATTTTACTTAAATGTAAATGTTAGGGAAATGTTCTTGCAACCTATAAATGTTAGCTGGGTATCTGTTATTCTCAGGAGATGAAACCATTTCACACTTCATTTGCATGCATGTGTAACAGTCAAAATTGTTCAATAATGTCTGATGAATGAATTACATTGATAAAACCCCATTTGACTTTCTCTCTGTTTTTCAGGCTCAAACTGCCTTCAAATGAAACGGCACAAGCGTTGTAGGATCAAACTGATGGTGTTCGTCTGAAGTTTGCGTGACGCACTTAGAATCGCTCTTCAGCCAGAAATATCTGCTCACCGCATGCCAAAGTGCTTTTAACTTTGTCCCTATTATTTGCTTTTCAACCTGTATGACAATGACATCATTCTTCTGTGCCGACTGTGGACCACACTGAGATGTGCATCAGCGACTAAACTAATGAAGAATATCAGAAAAAAAACCTGTCAGCACCAGGTGGATAGTTTCCAACAAGCGCAGGTGTTCACAGAAAGATGGGAAGCAACTCTTTAAAAAAAATCAGCTTACAAATACGTTTTCTGAATGTTAGTTATTTGAGCTGTTAACATCACACAGCTACATCAGAGACCCATCGATGCACATCTAACACAGATCATCTGTACAGACAGAAAAACAATGTCTCAGATTTCCTAGAGGAAGCGAAATTAGAGAAAGCTTGTACGATAATGAATCACAGAAATGTCAACAATGTGCGGTTTCTCTCAACCTGATCTGTTTTTGTTTTCATTTGAATCATCAGCTGCAAATGGTTATGAGCATGTCAAAACAATCTTTTCGAATTTATGATTTTTCATGACAGAAAAACATGTTTAGTTCATCATGTTTATTTTTTGCTCCCACAACTATTTTCCATAAAGGCAGATCATTAAAAGTCGATCTAGGACGTTGAGAAAGAGACACAATAGACAGAATTTCATTAGTTCTCTAACAGCAGATGGACGCTCCACTAAAAATGCCTCAATGTCCTTGTATCACGGCCAGTGTAATACAGTTTTCAGCCCTTTCTTGGACAACTGGAGAGAATCCAGTTTTAAGGTACAAACTGAACTCATTGCATCACTGTTTACCATGTGGCAAACCAACAGCTCATCTTTAAATGCCCGGATATCTTGAGCAAATGGGTCCCTTCAAAGACAACATGACCCCTGAATCTTTTGCTGAAAACTGCACCAACTGCAGCCAGGTTCTCGTTCCAGAGCTGAACATCATGAAGGCTGTAGTTTTGGGCATGGTGTTGGCCATCTTCATCGTTTTTGGGGTTCTGGGCAACATCCTGGTTATCCTGTCTGTGGCCTGCCATCGTAATCTGCGCACGGTTACTCATTACTTCATTGTGAATCTGGCAGTAGCCGATCTTCTGCTGAGTTCTACAGTTCTGCCCTTCTCTGCCATCTTTGAGATGCTAGGCCGCTGGATTTTCGGTCGGCCATTTTGTGACGTGTGGGCAGCCATGGATGTTCTCTGCTGCACGGCATCCATCATGAGCTTGTGTGTCATTTCGGTGGATCGCTGCATTGGCGTTAGCTATCCGCTGCAGTACCCATCCATTGTGACTGAGCGACGGGCGTTGCTAGCGCTTGTTTTGTTGTGGGCTTTGTCGGTTACCATTTCTATCGGGCCTCTGTTTGGCTGGAAGGAACCGGCGCCAGAGGACGAGTCCATATGCAAGATAACTGAGGAACCAGGCTACGCCATCTTCTCAGCTTTGGGGTCCTTCTACCTTCCCCTGGTGGTGATCCTGTCCATGTATTGTCGTGTATATGTGGTGGCGAGGAGAGAGACACGTGGACTGATCAGTGGACAGAAAACTGAAAAATCGGACCACGCCTCTGAGGCGGTAACCTTGAGGATTCACCGTGGTAACACAACAGTGTCGGAGGACGAGGCCCTGCGAAACAGGACACACTTCGCTCTGCGTCTGCTCAAATTCTCACGTGAGAAAAAGGCCGCTAAGACCCTGGGCATCGTGGTTGGATGCTTCGTCCTGTGTTGGCTTCCATTTTTCCTGGTTCTTCCTATTGGTAAGTGTCTCACCTGTATACATTTGATTATCAAATACTCATTTTGTGATGCAGAGATATTGTATTCTTTTCAAGAGATGGATTTTAAATAAACAGCTGGCATGAAGGAGAACTTGTCAAATTTTAAATGAGAACAATTGTAATGCTGTGTAAGAAAGAAAGTCTTTTATTGTCAAATAATTGATCTGAACTTTGTTGCCCTGCTGTAAAACACACATTATTTGAACTAACCTGAAAACGTGTTTAATATTACTAAGATTATCTTAAGTCTTCATGCATTCATTTTGTCTTTACATGCTACGTTTTCAATCTAGGTTATTTAATACACATGCAGAGAATAGCCAGGGACATATTTAAATTTTCCATCTAAACGCTGAAGTGAATTGCTTTTAAATGGCAGGAGAGATTGGAAAATAATGACGGCAAATGCTGCCATGTGGAGAACCTTGAAGATCAGTCAAATATTTAGATCCACAGGCCTTGGTTATTAGCATGCATGCTCTGAATACTTTCTGCACATTTATTGTGTATACAGGTCAAAGATTTCACTTGCTTGTGGCCATAAATCATTTAGCGCATCAAGTGTTAAGCTGAACCAACCTTAGCTACAGTAGACAGCTGGTTTCTCAGTTTGGCCAAGCTTGAAGACCAGCTTACCCAGCTAACGGTGAACATTTTTAGATTGCTGGTTTAACATTCTGTAAAAGTTCTCTTAAAGTTCTCTCTCAAAATAGTTTTTGAAGTAATGTTAGTAAAAATCTTTTTATGTTGTCTATTTAAACTGTTATTCTTAAGTTGTAAGTGAAACATTTTAAAAACGTTACAGAATTGTTTGAAACCGTTTAAATACAGAAAATGTTTGAATGATGTTCCTAAAAAAAAATTGGACATATTGAACTTTCCTAGAACTTTCAAACTTTAAATGTTTTTGTACCTTAAAGGAAACGTTCTTTAACCCAGAATTGTTGCTGGGTAAGCTGTTTTTCATCAAGGCTGGTGTGCAAGTGGTTGAAAAGATGTTTGTTTAAGCCGTCGTTTAGAGAGTTTTTGAGACAACAGGGACACAAGTGTTTACACAGTATGTTAAGCGCAAGAGATGTGATTCACAAAGAAACAGAACAATCTGTGATTTCTATAATCTTACAGTCAAGCTCCTCTGGTAACCCGGATATGAAATGTAGCTTTTATTGGATTTCCCACTCGTAAGACTCTGGTGTGCTGACCTTTTGTTTCAAGGTTAGTCAGAGTTAAACTACAAAATATGAGTTTACAAAACATACCAGTGAACAGAATTACTGGAAAGCCAATGCAAACAGTTCTCTGTGGGAAAAATAATATACGTTTATGTAGATTTTTAAGAAACATGATTTCAACCCTTGCTAATGAACTAGAATTAAACGACATATCACAGACTGTTTAATAAAACTCTGGAGAACTGTTGACCTTATTTTTTAATAAGGTCTCTGAAACAAATAATGCGACACACAAGCTACCCAAGCCGTTTAAAGCGCTTCGTTCAATGGGAAAGTTCTTTATTTAATGTAACACTGGTCAATAGGATTTTAGAATGCATGACAATCCCACTGTGGGCTCAAGAAGGTTTTTTCCACCCACATTGAATTTACAATGAAGTCTCCGTTCAATCCAACATAATTAAAAACAACAAAGTAATTGTTGCCTGGTAAGTTAATTACATGCTTTTTTAGTCACAGAAACTGATGGACGGAAGGAGCAAAAAAACACTCAGAGCTTCATCTAAACATTGTGTGGAGGAGACACATGTATAATGTTTGTGGGATTTTATCTGACAAATGTGGGTATGGAGATGAAGAATTTGCCCTTCAGAAAGACTTGCTTCCTGTAAATCTTTTTCAATCCCTCAACGGCTTTAAAACAGTAGCAGCGCCAGGAAAAAAATGATTTTTTCATGCCTGTTTGACCGGGAACATTTATTGCATTACAGTCAGAGTGCTAATACTGCATAAACACAAAGGCTTTATTTAAAGGCGTGTAGAATGTATTCGCAATAACAGACACTGAGATGCCAGAGGCAACGTTTCCTATGAGGTGGGCAGACAAGTACAGATAAATAAACAGAGTAACCTGTTTAAAAAGTCACTTTTTCTGATAAAAATCATGGCTGGTGATGCTTGTCTTGCAATGGATATGAACAATAAATGTAGGAGCTGTATATTTTTTTGGAAACCATTGTGACTTTGGTAAATTATTAATAATCCATCTGAATCCGTTTTGGGGTTTTGGCGTTTGTTAGGATTCTCCATGAGAAGAACTCATCCCTGTTTCCGACATGCATGACCAAACCTTGTATTTGCCTGTATTCCTGTATTGAAGGCAGTAGACTGTAGTAGTTTGACAGGACCATAAGACCTCTCAAATAAGCATTTCCAACCATATTTAACACTGAAATGAAATATGAAATTCCCACATAGACTATCCGTCTCTTTTCCCCTGTGCTCAGACCCACGGAACCATGGGAAATGAGGCGAGGGTTACTGACTGGCCAGGCTGAAAGAGAAAGGATATTGAAAACCAGCTCAGTCATCCAGTATTTTTGGAAGCATTTGAAACTGGATGGGAAAACTGAGTAAAATGCAATAGGGCTTCATGCCACTTAAATAGTCAATGTGAATCAGTATCTCCTGTGGCTAATATTAAACTGCACATAATATTAAAGATCACTGGAGCTGAAGAAATAAGAGCAGGTAAATGTTTTTGAGAGATGTTGGGTGATTCTTACAAGAAACAGTGCCGTTTGTGTCCCCATGACTACTGACATAATTAACACCATTCTGAACAGTGAAGAAAACACAGATGCATTTCTGTCTGTATATCGTTCTGTCTGTCTGTCCCATCTGTTCTTCTGACTGTCCGTCCATCTGTCTTTTTCTATCTCTCTTTCTCTGTCTATCTATGTATGTATGTGTCTGTCCGTCCATCCATCATCTATCATCGTCCGTCTGTCTGTCTGTCTGTCTATCCATCCATCCATCCATCCATCCATCCATCTATCATCGTCTGTCTGTCTGTCTGTCTGTCTGTCTGTCTGTCTATCTATCTATCTATTGTTCAGTCACAGGTTTTCAATTAATGTTATTTATTTTTAATCAGGGACAGCATCAGGGTTTCCTCTAAATGACGCGATCACTTCCTGTCGGACTGTAACGCTCTTCTGTGTCAGAGGTCATGGTGTGTACTGGAATTTGTGCTGACATCAGATACGGCCAGTGGCTATAATGATGACTAACAGGAGAATTCCAGCACATGTCTCAGTCAAGGACAGTGTTGTTATTACAGTTGTGCATATTCAATGCCATGCATCAGCAGTGACCCGAGGGCATGATTTAGTGGTTGTGTGGCGTGGTTGTTTATTTCCAGCCAGTAAACAGGCTTTAAAGCACACCTCAGCGCGCTGGAGACATAACCTGTGATGGAATCTGACCTGATAAACAGCATGAGGAAAATACACTTTTATTGTACAGCTTTTTATGAGGCCTGTTTTCTGCAGCATCCAAGTCCCTGATAGCAAATGAACAGTTTCTCTCGCCGGGCAGAAAGTGTCACGACTCATTCCGTCATTATCATTACCGGCCTGGGCGAAATTGTTTTTTTTTCTCATTTTGGTTTCTTTCAATTTAATGCATCATTTAGTAGGATCCACTATTTATATTTCTGCACAGAATACAGAAGAGATTTTAGAACATCAGTTCTTTAATGTTTCCATTTTTTCATTTTTCTTTTTATACATCACAATCAATGAAGGCCCATAGGGGACTTTTCCAGGGAGGCTGATATTTAAATTAATACTGAGCAAGCCATCTCTCTCTCTCTTCTCTCTCTCTTTCTGTGTACATTACATTTACGTTTAGCGGAGGCTTCGTTTAGCAGAGGATTCGTTTAGCAGAGGCTTTTATCCATAGTGACTTACAAATGAGAGAGCATTTAACATTTTGTTAAAAAAATCCAACACTAAGCGTAAGCTCCACAGTTATATTTACAAGTACAAGAAATAGTGTTAAAGCTAGGTTATATCTGTTTATATATATATATATATATATATATATATAACTATAGATGCAGAAAAATCATACTGAATGTATATATGTGTAAATGTGTGTGTGTGTATTTATTTATGAGCTTTTGGCATCTTTTGTTTACAAGTATAAAATATGTTCCCTATAGTCTACTATAGTATAACTACAGTCCCCCAGTTTTAGCTTTTCCATGGCAAATGTCTAATCATATAAATGATTCAGTATTAATACGTCACAGTTGTATTTCTTTATTAATAATTAGAGGGTTTGTTTGTGATATTCGTCCAGCTGGTGACTACAGTAACAGAAATATAAACCTCACTTTTTACTCTTACTTTATTCCAGTCTGTGGATATTAATGATAAAAATATGGTGCTTGAAGCCACAC
>JAZGTK010019593.1:0-11323 GCA_036877625.1 Ambastaia sidthimunki
GATGGTTATTTTCTACACTGGTGTTTTGTGAAGACGTGAGGTGAGGAATGACCTGACAGTGATGGTTATTTTCTACACTGGTGTTTTGTGAAGACGTGAGGTGTGGAATGACCTGACAGTGATGGTTATTTTCTACACTGGTGTTTTGTGAGGACGTGAGGAATGACCTGACAGTGATGGGGATGGAGACGCGTCTGTCAGTTTCTCTCTCGTGTTCTTTCGTTCCGCTCCTCATCAGCACGTATCTGTTCTTCAGCTTCTCCGCTGCGGCGGCGGACAGGCGAGGGCCGCACTTCCTGTTTGTGTACAACATAATGAATGTGTGTTTATTCTGACAGACAGAGATAAAGACAGACACACAGACAGACACGCAGACAGACACGCAGACAGACACGCAGACAGACACGCAGACAGACACGCAGACAGACACGCAGACAGACACGCAGACAGACAGGCAGACAGACACGCAGACAGACAGGCAGACAGACAGGCAGACAGACAGGCAGACAGACAGACAGGCAGACACACTTACGCTCTGCAGTAGGAGATGTATTTCTTCAGCGTGGCCAGAGGAATCTCTCCCTCCAAACCCTCGGTCTGCGTCTGAGCGCTCAAATGAACGTTCATCACATGCCGAGCCAAAGTCTAAAACAATACAAACGTGAGCAGAATGAGTCAGATTTGAAGCAGTACAACAATCGTTTTGTACATCTCCATCTACTGATGGTGTTGAGTTTTGTTGGTCTCTTGACTCACCATGTCTCGCTGCTGGTCGTGATGATCTTTGATGATGAAGATCATGTCAAAGCGAGACAGGATGGTGGGCATGAAGTCAATGTTATCTTCTCCTTTGGTGTCATCCCAGCGGCCGAACACAGAGTTGGCAGCGGCCAGCACAGAGCAGCGAGAGTTCAGGGTGGTTGTGATTCCAGCCTTCAAGTTCAAACACAAACGTCAAAGTAATGTTAAAACAACTTTACAAACAGTAAATGTGAACACACAGTAGCAAGAAACAAGAGCTCAGATGTTTGATGTTCTCTACCTTTGCTATAGAGATGGTCTGCTGCTCCATGGCTTCATGGATAGCAACTCTGTCATCTTCTCTCATCTTTTTGAAAAGAGGAAGTAGTCATGAAACTTTACAGCGTAAAGTACGTAATGTATGTATGTAACTGTAAAGTTCTCCTTCTGAACACCAACCTTGTCAAACTCATCGATGCAGACCACACCTCCATCCGCAAGCACCATGGCCCCTCCCTCCATGATGAAGCCGCGAGTGTGGGGGTCTCTCAGCACGGAGGCCGTCAGACCAGCTGCACTGCTGCCCTTACCAGAGGTGTAGACCTGACAGAAGACAACAGCAGACAGAGATCAGCATGAAGGTCCAAAACTTTAGAGGAACACAACATCTACATCAGTGTCAGAAGCTCTTACCCCAATTGGAGAACATCTCTCCACAAACTTCAGCAGCTGAGATTTGGCTGTTCCTGGATCTCCAAGCATCAGCAGATTAACATCACCTCTGCGTGTCAGACCATCAGGCAACCTAAAGCCACAGAGGATGTTAAAAAACAGAGATAAACGAACACTAAAGTAAGAATGTGAAACAGAAACACAGACATCACACATCTGACACTGCTTTCGTTCCCTCACCTCTTCCTGGAGCCTCCAAAGAGAAGACACGCGATGGCTTTCTTCAGGTCATCGCTTCCATAGATGGAGGGAGCGAGAGAGCGAGCGAGGGATTCGTAGACTGAAGGAGAAGCAGCCAGAGACCTCAACTCCTCCTCCTCTTGAGGAGAAACTGATCCAGAAGCTCCACGACCTGCAGAAGGAAGTTCAAACCAAGTGTTGAGAAGGTTCAAGCTCTCCAAAACCAAAACTAACATTACCCACAATGCTTTGCCAGCACTCACCTGCTCCTTCAGTGTCCACTTCAATGCCGACAACACGCAGGTACGCCGATCGGATGCCCACGCCCGCTGCCTTATCACGACCTTTGTTCTTGGTCTGGGCCACCTTCTTGATGGAGTAGATGCCCATCACGGTCACCCTGTTTCCTGGCACCACACGGTCACACAGGTACCTGGAAATGACAGGCGAGTCAGACGCACACAGAAAACATCACATGACCAGCTGATGCACCAGCGCATGCACACCTGTCGCAGTACAGCTGCATGTGACGCGGCATCTCTCCGTGAGGAACGGCATCGGGAGCTTCCTGCAGACGCTGAGTCTGGAAATCCACACACACGCATCGGTCCGGAATGATGAAGTACGGATCCACCGGACACTTGACACGACCCGCCTGCTCGCTGAAGATAGAAACACTCAGTATTTAGACCTGATAACGTTTCCGCAGCGTTTGTGGATGTAACATGTTTACAGTGTAATACAAGGAGTTTTATTCTATCCAAGTCAAGATATTTCTGAGCAAACGTTTATATTTAAAGCTTCAATCAGTAACGTTTGCCTCTCAATCACCATCCCTGTTTAAAACATAAACATGATGGACATGTGATATAGTAGCCGGATCTTCTCTCTGTTTACAGACAGACATTTGCAGTGAAATCAGACCTGACAGCTTCAATTATAAATCATTATAATAAATTTGTCATTGTGAATCAGAGCAAGATAAGGAGATTGTGTACATGCTCATTAACTGTTTAATTTGAGCTAAAATTGTCTCTGTTTGGAGCTTTAAATTAGTAAAATTCAAACACAATGCTCAATATATTCCTCATACTGGCTTCAGGTCATCTGACCGTCCTTACTGATAAACCCACCAATGATGTCACTTCAAAACAACACCTCTGGTGGTCTACAGCAGAAACGTACGTGTTGCACTTGCGGGGCAGAGCGTAACCCTGCAGTCCTGGAGGAAGAGGGATGTTGCTGATAACTGCCCTGCAGCCACGACACTGAAGACACACTCGGGTGGCTTTGGCCCTCACTGCCGTGGAGGAGATGATTATCCCGGGAATCTTCACGAGACGCGACACCTGCTCCGACTGCAACACACACCAGCACAGAACGTCAACAGAAGCGAGTGTGAAGCGTGGAACCGGTTTGAAACCAGTTTCACCGATGAGCGAATGTGAACGCTGCTCACTTTCAGACTGCGGATGGACGATGGGTTGGCGTCGCTCTTCAGCATGACCTGTATGTCCTGTACGGTCTCTTCTCCTATTGGCCGAGGACGCGTGACCTCATCAGCCACTTCCTGCGCCGCCTCTTCCAACTGCCAATCACAAAGCAGAATCAATGAAAGCTCAGAACTCAATAACATGCATTTAATATGTTTTAATAAAGCTGCAATCCGTAACTTTGTCTCACTGTCGCCATCTTTGTTTAAAACATAAAATTGCAGACTGTGAATCACAGTAAGGTGACAGTTTTGAACCCTGATCTGTTGTGTACTGTTTTTTTTAACCCCAAAAAATTACAGATTGCATCTCAAACTTAACAGAAAATCTCATTTTTTTTTAACATACAACATCCTTTACAAACATCAGTTTATTTCTAAACATCTTTGGAATGTGATATTTAGCAACAAATGTTTTATACAATAAAAATCTAATAGTTATTCTGAAATCATTATTAGCTGAGAAATTACAGTTTATTATTATCCTGTTCATCTATCTGAAAATGTGGTTTATGGAGGTTTTAAAGAGTGTGTTTGTTTGTACCAAAGGCAGGTTCTCAGTGGGCAGTTTGTACAGACAGTCAGAGAGATCTTCATCAAAACTGGCCAGATCTTCCATCTCCAGCTCAATCCAGTATTCACCCAGAGTATAATGTCTCTTGAGCTCATCTCTGAAACCACACAGCAACCACAACACAACCACTGACATTATAACACTGATGCTCTTCAAACCTGAAACTAATGTCTCATTCACTTCAAACGATTCTTTCAGAAACCAGTTGAAATGTAAGTCACTGATTCCCTGAATCATCACCAAAGTGTCTTCAAATGTCATTTTAAACGCTTTTAAACCTTCATTACAGTAAGAATCACTGAATCGGTTCAACTGAATCATTATGAAGAATCGACTCAAACGATTCATTCGCGAACTAATGCTTCAAATTAGTGTACAACATACTTCACACACTGCTTGATATATTGCAAACTTTATAAAAACATTATCAATGATTATACATTTCACAATAAGAACACAATCAACAAAACAAAAAAATAATCACAATGAATCGCTGTTCATTGTGGAAACTATTGCATTGATACGACACAGACAGACGCGTTGTAATAAGATCATGGAAGGTCAGTGAGATGTAAGGTCGTGTTCTGGTACCGGTATTTGTAGGTGAATCCGGTGCGGTCGGTACCGACTCTGAACTGGCGGAGAAACTCGCGGAATCTCTTCTTGATGTGAGAGCGTTTGACGAGCCCCTCATCCGCGGCCCCCCCGCCGCCGAAACTGTCGCTGTAATACACGCCCGGATCATCAAAGCCCGACATACCGACTACAAATGTTAATACTGACAATAAAACTGTTATAATTAATCAATGTTATGATTTAAACGTGATCGTCAGTCACAATCTGCGGCTTCTCTCGATCACAACACGCGTCTGCTGACTTTCGCGGCAAAACCCTCAACCCCGCCCCGCGTGCGCGTCAGACTCCGCCCCTCTATCTTTCGCCCCCGCGGATTGGTCGGAATCCTTTGCTGTGTAAGACGTCACTAGTAAAGGCGGTTCTAAAGCGCAGTGCTGGCGGGAAATACACAATGCAGAGCGCGAGTAACCGGAAGCTGATTGGCGCGGAATATCAGCATGTGGATCAACAAACTCTTCTTAAAAAATAACAAATTATAGTTATTATATATGTTATTATTAAAAGTAATTATATTACTAAGGTAAAGCTGTTTTGTAGTGTAAAAGAAATCATTTGATATACTTATTAAATGCTAAAAATGCATTTTAAGGCATGTAGTGTTTTTATATTGTAACACACAGTACTACGCAAAAGAATTAACATGTTTTACAAAAAAATGTTAAAACATTGTTTTAAAGATTTTTTTTTTTGCTTTAGTATGTTGGTTGAAATATCAATTGAGTTTCAAACATTCTTTGTCATTAATAATAAAGTGAGATTTTTTTGTATGAACAGCAACCACAGAGATCTGATCTCATCTTTAAGTCAGTTTGGGACTTCATGAAAAAACAGACACAGCTAAGACAGACTCAATCCATGACCCACTAGCAACATCTCCAATATAACTAGAGCAATTTACCTTAGAAACTGTGTGAGTGTACACAGATAACAGCTGTTTTACATGCAAAGTGTGTTCACACCAAATATGAATCCTAGATTATTAAGCAGAAATTAAATTATAATATTCATACTGCATTATTTTTAAAACTCCTCAGTGTTGTAGTTTCCAGGTTAATGTTTGAGTGAAGTTGATGGGTCTTTTGGATTTAGGCTCTCAGTTTTATTATCTCAGTTTGCAAATGTGACCCGTCTCAACTAAAGTAAAAACACTTCTGTGCACAGCCACTGCAAAACACATCAGCAATTAAAACAAACATGAGAACCAGCCGTGAATCAACACAAGTGTTTATTGTGTTGATATCTGCAGATTGACCTTCATTCATGTCAGCAGCAGTATGGTAGTGTTTAGCTCTGCTGTGATGTGTAACTGTAGCCTCTCTGTGATGTTTCTGAGCTCCTGACATCAGGAAATGACACCATGTTTTCTGCCCGTCTGTATGAAGGCATCTACAGCACGATCGATGTCCTCATCAGCGTGAGCGGCTGAGATCTGCACTCGAATACGAGCTTTCCCTTTGGGAACAACTGGATACGAGAATCCGATTACATACACACCTGCAGACAGAACCAGTTTCAAACTTATTCACACTGACCAAAACTTTACATGTGCATTTAACTACACAGAATATTCAAAGCTGCAACCTGTAACTTCTGGATTAAAAACGACCAAAAATGTAGTTATTGAGTAACTACTAAACAAATTGGTGTTTCTGAATCGAGGTAAATGTCCCCTTAACCCAATTCCCAACTGTGAGTTTATAATAATCATTTATAATCTGAGCTGTCGGGTCTGATTTCCGTGTAATGTCAGTGTGGCTTCATTTAACTTCAACAGAAAAGTATGTAAAGCAACCTGCAGTTTTATGTTTTAAACAGAGATGGCAGTAGAGAGGTGAAAGTTACAGACTGCAGCTTTAACTGTTCCAGTCATGTGATGAGACAGTGATGGTAACTCTGTTGAGAGGATGTTATGAATGTTATGACTGAACGATCACCTAGCTTTAGCATGTCATCAGCCATAAGAGAAGCCAGACGGGCGTCACCCAGCATCACGGGACAGATGGGATGAGCCTGACCAGAGATTCTGAAGCCAGCCTGAGTCATGTTGTTCCTGAACCTGTGAAAACAACAGAAGACCCACAACAGACATGTGTTAGCATTTCCATTGAGAGACAGACCTGAAACCACTGGCTCAATGAACTCATTCATACTTTAAAACAGGTGCACTGAACCAAACGTAACATCGTGTTGAATGTTATCTTGAATCAACAGCCATTTTGATAAAAAACTTTAGCTTGGTGGTTTTAAACTCTTCTTATCTGCTGCCCACAAAAGATAAACACAAAAGTCAGCTAAAGGGTGTAACCAAACCTACAAACACACAGAGCCCAACTCCCCCCTCAGTACTACCTCATGGTTTTGGCCGCCATGCTCTGAGCGATTTCATTGGACGCCAGCAGCAGTTCCACGGCGCGGGTGGAACAGCCCACCACAGGAGGGGGGAGAGAGTTGGAGAAGAGGTACGGACGAGAACGCTGCCGTAGGAGATCAATCAAAGCTTTCGGTCCAACAGTGTATCCACCTGAGAAAGTATCAAAAAAGTTTCTGGTTTAATGTTTTATTGATGTTATATAAGCGTTCTCACGTAACGTTGTGTTTCAGTTCATATTTAATAATGGAACTGATGGAGACACACACCTGCAGCTCCACCCAAAGCTTTTCCCAGCGTGGAGTTGATGATGTGAACCCTGTCCATCACCCCCAGCAGCTCATCTGTGCCTCTGCACTCATCAAATGTGTCCATTAATCCTCTCATCATCTCACGTGACCCCCATCTGACCTGTGACCCCCAACTGACCTGTGACCCTCAGCTGACCTCTCACACCTGAACTACAAGATGCTAAGTTCTCCTCACCAGAACTGCCCGTTACGTTTTACATTTGTCTTCCGAAATAAGTGCTAATATGACTTGCTGTGTATTTTATCCAGAAAGAGAAATATCTCATCTAAATAATTAAATAACTCCCACTGTATTTTACTTTTAAAGCTGCATTCTGTATCGTTTTGGGCTAAAATGACCAAAAATGAGCAAGTTTGAGCAAGTACATCAGTGCTCAACACAATCTCATGATCTTACCCTGATTCACAACAGTGAGTTTATAACAGTAATTTATCATTTAAGCTGTCTGGGGCGATTTCACAGGAAAAATCAGTTTGTTCTCACAGCAGTTGTTTAGGATTTAAACTTGTCATCTATGTTAAGAAAATAACTCCACAAGTAACCTGCAGTTCTCAGTTTCAAACAGAGATGGCGTTAGAGAGTCAAAAGTTACAGATTGCAGCTTTAACTAGATTTAAACTAGCTATGAAGCAAAAGTTAAGTTTAAATAAACACAGTATCCTCCCTTAACATAATAAACCCTACAGATTCATGAAGTGAAATGGCTGGTACAGTGTTTATGTATTAACTAAAATAACTCCTTAAGGGCTGTAATGAAACTCACCGGCCGCGGGGACCCATGAACCCTGTAGCATGACATTCATCAATGAAGACCAGCGCACCGTACTGCTCAGCCAGATCACAGATACCCTGCAGAGGGGCCACGTCCCCATCCATGGAGAAGACCCCATCTGTGACCACCAGCCTCAGACGACATGACTGTGAACACAAAGCCGACAAACTCAGAGAATCAGCTTTTGTATTTTCTGCTTCTGAACAAGCAAATCTTATGGTAGGATATCATGTATTATTACACAGTTTAATTCAAAACTTGATTTACGCATCATCATTTTATGTAAACTGAGAGAGATTTGCAAATCCATCTGATTTGCATGGAATTCAGTTACATGAGATTTGATCTGGTGCTTACCCAGCTAACGGAACGTTCTCAGAACGCTGGCTAATGTTCTCTGAAAGTTCTTTCGAAGTTATCAACAGCATTCTTTTAGTGATGTTAGTAGAACGTTTCTCTAACATTATATCATCTATCAAAAACATTATTAGTTACAAAAGTACAAAAAAAGTTTAAAAATGTGTGAATAACGTTCCTATAACCAAGCAATAATGATAACACAACACCTAAAAACTGGACATTGTAAACGTTCCCAGAACGTTCAAAAAACATTTTTAACGTTTTTGGTACTTAATGGAAATGTTACAGAAACATTCTAACAACCTAAAACTGTAATCTGAGCAGATACTGGAATACAGGGAGAGGAACGTACCTGAGATTCCCTCAGCTTCTCCTCCAGGTCCTGCAGGTCCATGTGTTTGTAGCGGAACCTCTGGGCTCGACACAGCCGGATGCCGTCGATAATGGAGGCGTGGTTCAGTTCATCAGACAGAACTGCGTCATCAGGACCCAACAGAACCTGAAGCAAACAGTACAGAGGTTCTGTTACAATGCATTCGATGGTGCTCCAGTTTCTACACATCACTGGTGATGCTGGTAACATCACCTCAAACAGTCCAGCATTAGCATCAAAGCAGCTAGCGTACAGAATACAGTCTTCTCTCTCGTGAAACTGAGCTAGCTTCTGCTCCAGGTTCTTGTGAAGGTTCTGCAACAGACAGAAATAATCAAGTACCGGGACTTGAATAAACACTGCAATACATAAGACAGGCTTTATTTTTCTCACCTGAGTGCCACAAATGAAGCGAACTGAACTCAGTCCAGCTCCATATTTCTGCAGGGCTTCTATTCCAGCCTGGACCACCTCTGGGTGACTGGATAGACCCAGGTAGTTATTAGCACAGAAATTCAGTATGTCTGCAGCACAAACAGAAGAAACATCAGATGAGCAACAACACAATAGTGTCTCAGCTGAACACAACACTGAGTTGACAAAACCAGGGCAAGATGTTTAGATTAAAAATGAAACCACTTTTTATATGTCTACAAAACTAAGTTCGAAAATGTTTAAACATTCATATTTCTTATTTAAGCACTGTTCAGTTTATGAGAACAAACTCAGTTTGGTGTTGTAGATAGTGACTTAACACTACTGAACACTTCAAAGTTTTAAAGCAGTATTAAAAGTATTATGTAACTTTATCTAAACACACTTTAGTGTCACTTTTCTATTATGTCTCAGCTCTTATCACTTGTTCAGAAAAGTAAATACACTTTGCAGACTGGTGGTGATATTTGCTGAGGTCAGGCTGTGTTGAGCTGAACACAGCACAGTGTTGAGTCGGGGGGGGTTATGAGTTTTTGAGGGGTCTTACCGCCTTTACTTCCGTCCACGCAGATGTGCGGACCCTGTTTGGACGTGATGACTCTCTCGCCCTTCCACGTGCCCGCGGCGCGGATCGCGTCCAGCTCTCCCTCCACGACGCGCAGCGCGTGATCCACGGCAGCGTAACGTCTCTTCGCGTGAACCGCGACCGACTGCACGACACGCCTGACCGGAGCACCGGCGCGAACGGCGGCGCGGAGAGACATTTCTGCACTAATACACGACAGCAGAAACACGGTCACGGTTGATCTGACGTTTCCAGGGGCGTCGACCACGTCGACCAATCAAACGCGTTTGCGTCAGCGCGTTTGCGTAAGCGGCTCGAGCCACGCCCCTTTCTGTTTCTTTGAGAGGATTAGAGGCTGTTGAGAAATATTAAAACATTATTTTATGACATTTCTTCTCTTAGTTGCTTCATTTTGCAGTGCTGCATGTCCAGTTATTGTGCATTTGACAAATAGATTCGATCAACTTAAAATTCTTCTATTTAAAATACCCATTTTACTGACACATAACATTATATTTATTCATTTGGCACACATGACATTAGCAATACACACATACAAACTTTGTAAAAACACCTAATTTTTACCAATAATTGAATTCTTGACTTTGACACTCACACATAAACGATGCACGTGCTACAAGTATAGCCTACTGGTGATGACGTAGAAAACACGCAATAAACGCGGGAATGTGTTTCCGGGAAACCCGCGCTCTGCTGCAGCACAAACTCAGAGTTTAACCGCAGTTTGCACATTATGTGTTTTTCTATTATGTATTTAATTATATTTGTGACTGGAGATATGCGGTTCTCATTAAGAGATGGAAAAACTTTATGCAGTAAGTCGCTGACTGACAGAAGAGGAAAAAACTTCATAAAGGTAAATAATTCTCTATGAAATTTAATACAATGTGCTTTTTTAAAGCAAGAATTTCATCATATCTTATGAACACATAATTTTTATGGTTATGCGGTAATTAGGTTGCTTATGTTAATGTAACTATTTAAAATAATAAATATTATTAATTAATAATAATTAGATTGAATAGAAATGTTAACAAAATGCACCTACATTATGTATGTTTCTTAATAAAAGTCAATATTAAGATTATGTTCACTAAAATTCTCGAGAATTGTGAACATTTGGGAAATAAAAGTTCGGTTTGGAATAAAAGAATAATGGCGAGAAAGCAAAATACATAATGTTTAATATCTCTTAAATCCAAACAGGATAATCAATAATTTTAAACTGTTTTTAATTTTAAATAATTAAACTGTTATAAATGGTCGAGGTCACTGTACGAGTTATTTTAGTAAACGCGCGGTTACGTGAGCCGGCGCGTGACGTCACACGCAGGGGGCGTGTCCTGCTCGCGGGAAATCCAAAAGTCTCTTCCTGGTTGTTTCATTCAGAGTCAAAAACATAAACACAAACACAACCGTTTAAAGACGGAAGATTCAGATGGAAATCAGCAACACAGGTCAGAATAATGTGCATCAGCGTTTATATTCACTCTCACTGTGTGTCGTCCGCTGTTTTTTAATAGTTGTGCAGTTTTATTTGCGACATGTCAACTTTAAGTCGTCGTGATGTATAAGAGTTAAAAGTGCAATTTCGAGCTATTTTATACAAATACAAGTCGTGTAAATGGAAATAACTGCATGTATAATCAATGGACATTTTGCACTAACTTTGTAATATTACGTAATATATTACATTATAACACAAACTTTGCCATGTTTTTAGAAAGATCGCAGCGAGCACAGATTAGATGTGAGATTACAT
>JAZGTK010019594.1:0-11323 GCA_036877625.1 Ambastaia sidthimunki
GACACCGGAGGTCTCTTTTGTTTTATTTGTAACTTATACATGCATATTAAGCTACAATCCTACATTGTGAAAGGCATTAATACATAGGATTGCTAATTTTATCTTTCAAGCAGTGTTACAAAACTCTATACAACAATAAATTTTAAAACCACAGTGGAAATACTTGTAAATGAGAGTATTGACAAATTATAATAGCCTGTTTCTGAGCTATGTTTCTCAGCTATAGAACAGTGTCTTTACTTCCATTTAAAAGTGTTTTTTGCAACAGAAAAATAAACTGTCTCATACTCTTTCACTCCAAAACATTTAGACACACGCCACACACAAACACACACTGTTAGACAACCACAAGCAGTAACAAATTCATGAGCACATTTGTTCATTAAAGAATAAAAGCAAATAATGAAAACATCAAGAAAATTACTCACTGTTATATTGGGGTATAAATATTCATCACAACACTGTCCACAATTGAACAAAGTGACAAAATATTTAAAAATGGAGTTTGATTGAAATTTTAGAATTTACTGTCCCACTGTTTGATTGTCCATACTGTATTCAGAGCATCTGACACAAACCAGCGATACAGCAAAAGAATCTGTGTAAGTAACAATACTGTAGCAATGCTAATACAAGTGCTAATAACACTGTGGACAATCATCTCAGTGCACCACAAGAGATGGATACGTTTCCCACTATATTCATGATCTGGACAGCTACCAAAAATATAATTATAATCACACAAATACTTTTATGTTTTTCTTGGCAACTTTGAGATAAGTGCTAACACAAGTAATTCCATACTGTAATTATGAGACACATTATATTTTGAAAGTTCATGTGCTTACCCACCTACTGTATACAACATTTACACACATAATGTCCACCCTTATCATCTGTCTTATTCTGTCTCTGACCTGTATACTTCACTTTTATTGCACAAACTGTCTTTCCTTCTTTCTCTAAGTCTGTCGTGACCTCCTTAGCATCTCGCTCTGGCCCACGTACATCTGAGGAAGTCTGACACTATAAGCGGTGTGGATGTGCAGTTATGGGAAATAGCAGCATTATGTTTGTCTCCCTCCCGCCGCCTCAGTCGGACCACTCATTTTCCTCTGGCTCAGAGTCCTCGTCTGATTCGCTGTATTCCACGGCGATGCGTCGGGACAGAATGGTGGCCACGTCGTTGCCCACTGGTTCTTTCTTGGCCTCCTGCTCTCTCTGTTCCTGCACTTTACGCAGCTGGATGCCTGGAAGAGAAGACAGCGGTTCTGAGATTTGGCCTGCAGATTCACTTATATAAAAATAAAGGTTCTTAAAAGGATCTTTGTTAGGCTGCAAAAAAGGTTCTATGGGGACCATTAAAGGTTCTTCTATGGCACCACTAAAGGTTCTTCTATGGCACCACTAAATAGAACCCTGTTTAGTACCTTTATTTTTAGGTATAGTTGCTATTAACAAACTTTTATACATTATATTGTTAACTGTAAAATTGTTGGTAATACAGTAATTGCTTTTTATTCTACATATGTAAGGTTCAGGATCCTTGTTCTGTGTACTAACCTCTGCGGATGGCAGCCAGCAGATCGCTGCGGGCGTCGCTCATGGGGATAAGTGGCACTTGGCCCTTCCTGGGGACAATGGACTCTCCAGATGGATGCGTGATCCGGGCTGGGGATGGGGCATGGGTGGGAGGTCCTGGTGGGGGAGGGGGTGGGGCCACCGGAGGACCGCCCATCACAGGATGCGAAGGGGAGGGGGCGTAGGCAGAGGGAGGTGCTGGAGGAGGAGATGGGCTGTAGGCCCGTGTGAGGGTAGCCATGGTACCCGGAGCCAGTGATGGAGGTCCAGATGTGCTGTCAAATGCGGTCTGAGATGAAGGAATGAGGGGAGGAGGTGGAGGAGGTGCCGGTGGTACAAAATGTTCAGGTATTTGATGGCCGCTGTAGTGATTATAGAGGAAAAAATTTTAGGCAAACATTGCACGATAAATATGTTCCATAGCTTCTTTACAACTATTCATTTATATCACATTTAATCTAAGCTTACCATCAGGCTTATGGCATCGCTGGACACCAACATTATAATGATTCAATAAAACAATTGACTGTCTGACCATCTGGGGTTTCAGCATAGAGATAAAAGTTTGGAGTGTGATTTTTTTTTGTCATTTTATAGCAAACCATGAGAGTACATTAATGTTATTTGTTGTTCGCTAATGGCATCTGATAATGCTTTTGGACCCGGAAGTGGTGGTGCATGAATTCTGACTTGGATGGATTGTTTTTTTTTAAAAGAATAAATAATTTTTCCACCAGTATTTACACAAGGAAATCGTTTGTCATGAAAGAAATGAATTGGATTGGTAACAGTATTAATGACTTGTCTCGTCTCACTCGAAATGTCTTTGGCATATGTGATAGTCATTGGAGATTCTGAGGCGAGATCAGACATGCTGAAAAAATTGCTTGAACAAATTCAATCATTCAATCATGGCCAGCAGAATAAATCTTTTTATCATAATTATATTAAATCCTAATTATGTAACACATTATTCTGTTATACCCCCAGTCTGACTGTTAATAAAAAACTAAACTGTTCAAGATTGTCAGGTTGTCTGTAGCATTCATAACGTTTTAAGCAGTAAATAGCAAAGCACATGCCTGTATTCTTTGGCAGCTGTTGGTCGTGGTCCGTTGAGAGAGGAGTCCGTCGGTGGGGGTCCGTGGTGCGCCTGTACGCGACCCAGAGAGTGCTGTCGGGCAGCGGCTGAGGCTGGGGGCCGGTACGCTCGATCCAATGACTGAGTCTGTGTGGGGCCTGTGTCTTTCCCATCAGCCCCTGCTCCACTGGCATCCTGTGGGTGGTTAGGACTAGCCGGGTACGAGTGTTCATCTGACATACCAGATCTGGATTAAATCAAAGAATACAAATCGCAAAAAGTTACACATGCAAAATAGTGTGTTAAATTGCCCAGTGCAACACTCATGATTAAATAAAATCACAACAATGTTGTGAACAATGTGGTCCACCCAAAAACTAATATTCTTTTATCATTTACATAAAACATTGTTAAAGATTTCAGCAGAAATACACACATTTCTCATCATCAAATTCAACCCAAACCATTGTAGCTATACAATCCACAATAAATGTATTGCTCCATACTCTTGAATGCAGTTTTAGGTGAAACATTTGAGACAAATTTGATATTAGTTGAGATTTCTATCAGATCCTCTGAGCAATAAAAACTGCCTGTGGGAAATAAAGGGGACATCGCTTTAAGTCCAGTAAAACTTGATTTCTAAAGACACTGGCTGTAACCTTTGAAATTTTATATGCACAGATGTAGCTCATATATGCTTTATACAGAGCACATCACCCACCTATCAGGTGACAGTGAGCCCTCAGAGGACATGCCATGGTAAGGAGAGGGTGTTAAGCGAGTGTCCGGCCGGAACTCCTTATCGTACGCCATCATATTCCACTCCTGCCGGCGATTACGAGCTTTACGAACTTTCTTCACCTCACGACTGGGATCTTCCACATGTTTTTGCTCTTGCTAAGGAAGAAAAATAGAGGAAATGTTTTGGGGAAATTTTTGGGTAACAGGTCAGTCTTTTAAAAGCTTCAAGAAAATGATACATTAATGTGTTTAAAAAAAATACTAAAACATTGAACGTTGACATACGTTTACTCATTTATGGACACAAACGTTCATATACATTCACACATAACACTGCTCAGAATGACAGGATGATATTGACATGATACTGTCTTAACAGTTATAGGAATGGTCAATTCTTAATAGTTATGGGAATGTTCTAGATTCCATTGACAGTGTTTGTGGCATGCTGTCAATTATCACAGAATATCCACTGATCCACAGAAATGATTGTCTGTAGTAATGCTGTTCATAGTGACGCACAAGAACATGTTGCATTCTCAGAACTGCCACGGGGGGCGCTAAAGTGTAAAAAAATATATTTTGTAGTTTTGAATCTTGCTGAACAGGTTAAAGTAGGTTGACATACTTTAACACATGTAACATATAATGTCACATCTGTATTTGTGTACACACACACACACACCTTCTGCCTCCGTTTCTCCTTTCTCTTGTTTTCTGTGGCCTGCAGCATCTTTTCCTTCCAGAGGTTAAAGAAGTAGGATGGATCTGTGTAGAATTTGAGCCCGTCCTTTTTATCATCCCTGTAAAACAGCAGAATACTAACTTTGTAAAAAACACAGATGTATTAAAGAGTCTGATCATCTAAAACATGCAGTTTCTGAGATTTTTTTGCCTTGTGACATTCCTTTTATTTAAAAAAAAAATTCAATTTGTTTTATTATTTTTTGAATTACATTAATGATAATTATAGTTTACCTTTGTCACTAAACTACTGACTACTAAATGGTGCCTATTTACAATAAAAATGTCACAAAGTTAAAAACACTTAATGTTTTAAAAACAGATGGCATTGTCTTTATGCATTTCTTTTATTCATGTTTTTGAGGTTTTGATTGGACAGTTGTTTGTGTTACAGTGACCTGTAGGGCGTGAGGATGTTGAGAGGAGGTGGCTTGTCACATCGGTGGTACATCTCCATGACAGGGTTGGGAATAGAGTTTCTGGACACCACCTGTTGGTCCTGGATGGTGGAACTCTTGAATGCCTTTCTCATGTTAATATCTTGTAGCGACACTGTGGAACAAGAACACAGACCCGGAAAACTATCAAACATCACTTTAAATCATTAGAATTGTAATATTTAAAAGATAATTGCATATGATCAGCATCACAATGCGGTAGTTGGAAACTTGAAAAGGAAACTGGATTTTTACTGAGCCCTGAATAAGTGACTTGGGGCGTGTCAATGATAGTAACATGGTGGAAACTAATTATTATTGATAAGTCACATACAAACAAATTTTAATAATAAATCATTCATGTTGACTGTACAATCAGTTTGTATACATTTTTATATGCTGTGGCTAAAGAATAGCCATAAAGTTTGCCAGAAAATGAGTAATATTCATTAAACCAATTTATAACATAGCAAAACTACATTTCCCATCATTCTTTTTGCATCATCACCAATAAGATCCGTTTGTCAACAGCCTCTTATTTAACCAAACCTCTCTATTGCACTATTCAATAACTATTAAATAACAATACACTGTCCAGTACAACATTGCATATACAAGCTAATTACTGCAGTTGCTTATTTGTGCCTCAGTTCAGTTATTAAATGGACTTCAGCATTAAAAACACTCTAATTATTGAGATCCTGCAACAATATATAGTCAGTGACTAAAACAATGTCTTTAATGTGTTTATGTTTGTTATACACATTGAACGAGGGCAGCGATGGGCATGTGCTTGCATTTTCATATTTATTTTTACATACCCTCCTCCACTGTGGAGTCCAGTTGTGTGACCTTCACTGCCAGCAGGTCCACTCGCTCCTGCAAACTGTTCATGCGCATGTAGAAGCTGTTGGCTTCATTAAACAGCTCCCCAAAGATGTCCTCCGCATGTCGACCTGAACCGATAAACAGAGAGCTGTGGCCCCTTACCAACGCTTTAAAAACAATACATTTCCCACAATGCCCTATTTTACTTCTTTAAAATGGAGTCAAAACAACATGAAGCAGCTTCTAAGAAACTCACAACTGAACACGTCTTGCTATTTTGTTGTCGTGTTTGCCCAGTTACATTCCGGTTATGTGTTAAACCGCAATTCAGGAAATATCTTTTTATTCCAATGCAAATTCCAGATCGTTGACTGAAAGAGAGCTTAAATTCCTAAATGCTCGATTTAGCCCAACCATGATCTGTAGCAATTGTGTAGCAAAAGGCAACCAGTCACAAACGCTTTCCTCATTAAATATTCATGTGCAGTCATAGAAACCTCCACATGCTGTGTTCAGTTTCGGCATCTTATTAAAACATGCTTGTGGACTTCCAGTCAGTGGAAGTCACAGGGAAGGAGTTTAACTGTGCTTACTGAGTCCTCCCAGCTGCTTGATAATGGCTGCCAGAGTGCTGTTTGTGACACACTCCAGCTCATTGGTCACTCCGTCAGGCAGGGCTCCACGACACAGGTGCCGGGGTTCAATGGTTCTCTTTACAAGAGGCATGACTCTCCCCAACAACAAGACACTCACCTGTGTGGAGACATAAGCGTGTTTTACACACAGTATTCACACAGTTTATCCACATGACACAACCTGCAAGAGGAAACTGTGTAATTTTCTATTCAAATTGAACCAAAATGACCCTGAAACACCTGATTACAATTGATTGTAACAGCATCATGCACATGTATGATTGCATCATCTATGACAGCATGAAAAATAGCCAATAAGAATACACAACATGACTAACACAGCATACTGCCATAAATCCCTTCAGAATCCACACAGCTGCAGGCTCTCTCTCCAAACAGGCATATAAATATGCATATAATGTGTAAATGTACAGTACATACACAGGCAGGAAAACTATTTTCTATTCTGTATTATTCTGTTAATATATACAAATCATTATATTTAGATATTTTTAAATAGAAATCAATAAATTATTAATAAACCAAAATACGTTTATTTTAAAAGATACATTTGCAATGCAATTAGCCATTTTGTAAATACATATTAAAAATATTTTTTATTTATCATATTTGTTCAAACATTAAACATTAGCCATATTTGTTCAAACATTAGCCATTTTGTAAATACATATTAAAAATATTTTTTATTTATCATATTTGTTCAAACAGACACTCTTTTTCATTTTCCTTCAGGGCTAAGACCATTTCCATGACAACCACCCAAAATCTTCTCTCATGCTCCATTGCATATTAGCCTTACTAGAATCAACACTATGACATGAGGAAGTCTTTTAGAAACTAGTTCTCTAAAATGCTACTTTAAACACAGACTCCAACAGACTTATTTTATTGTTATTGCTTGTTTGATCATTCTTTAATTGAAACGATGCTTGATGCAACCAAAACAATGTTATTTTCATTTTATCCAAGGCTACAAAATAGGCCGCAATGCTCCCTGAGGCGATGGACTCTTTTACAGCAGTTAGAACAGTGAAATACAATACAAATACAATACAATACAAATGCACATAACATACTTATGAAGGAAGCCTTAATCTGTGGCACATGGAATTAAATTTTGCTTTAAATCCCTAAACTGAGATATTTTCATATTTTATTTAGTAAGATGTTACCAACTTCAAAATTACAATTTTGTAAGTTATGTTCGCAAAGAACAAAACATGACTGTTAATTTACTCAAAACGAAAACTGAAATTCCTGAGGGAGCCCAAGAAAAATTAGCCTTCAGTGTTGTACACATAAAACATACATAATTTTAGCTGTGTGGGTAACCTAGCAACTAGCCTCAAATTCATGCTTGCACCCAAACATTTGCTAAAAAGTAACAGGCATTTTTTTTATATTTGCAGTAATACAGACCATTGGCTGGGAGTCATTTTTTAAAAATGGGCTTTAATATTTTATCTGATGAAACTACACAAGCAGTAGTCCTGTGTAAGATCCCAGCAAAGACATATATTATAACCAAATAGCCCATATGCCTCTTCATGCAACACAAAGTCTGATAGAAGATGAAACCATGCCTTTATCTCAACAAAATTCACAGGAGCTTAAAATAAGTTTTAAAGAGATACACAAGGCTGGTTAAGGTAAAATCAGTGTTCTTCAATTTATAATGAATTATTAAAATCTTATATAAACAAATTGAAACTGTTTGTATGTTATGAGTTCAGTCAGACTATCTTTAACTGTGACTTGGAAAAAGATCAGACCACATGTTATGAGTAATCAATACAGAAAATAATTCCAGGTAACTCCAATCATTTACTGGCAACCATATCTGACAATTATAGTCTTTTAAAGTATAGGAATCTTAAATATGTATCATGTTGCATTGTGTATTGCATCCTGTATTATATCTGCCTTCATATCACAGTATGTTAAAAACCAGCATTCGCTTTTTGCCACAAATCAAAAACATTAGTCAACACTATTTGTCCACACAGCTGAATTATCTCTTACTTCTGAGTGTAAATACACAGCTTGCCTCCACCGACAGAGGCCCAAACTGATTCATGAGAGGAAACCATGGCAACGCCTCAACCACGCTGGTGGCAAGACACACTAGGCTCCTTCAGCAAAACACATTTACGTAATCTCTTGTCAGCCCTACACCCTGGAATATGAATTAAACCCCTGCATTCGCTCACATGC
This sequence comes from Ambastaia sidthimunki, assembly GCA_036877625.1. Lineage (NCBI taxonomy): Eukaryota > Metazoa > Chordata > Actinopteri > Cypriniformes > Botiidae > Ambastaia > Ambastaia sidthimunki. The sequence goes on from JAZGTK010019594.1 coordinate 8,286, forward strand.
AGATGCTTTTAATTTTGTCACTGCAGGATTTGAATCACTGGCTTTTCCCCTAATTTGAGAAAGCCTGACTCACTGTAAGATGATATTACAGGATTATGATCAAAATAACCTTCAAATGAAAAGTATTTGGATTTATGTGATGTCATGTGAGTGCAGGTGCTGTTATTTAACTTTAAATGTATTCATTTATTCATCATTAGGAAGATAAGAGCTTAATTGAATAGTCTGTATTCAAATGATCTGGTGCTAAACATTCTTTGTTTCTTTGTGTGTGTGTGCGTGTGTGTGTGTGTGTGTGTGTGTGTGTGAGAAAGAGAGAGAGGGGGGTGGTGAATGACAGAGCACACGGGTTCATTGGATACTGAGATACTGACTGCTTATAACTTGGGATAATCTTATCACAGGTAAATGTATACAAGGCATCACACATTATCATAGGTGGGTAGTAACATGCTATATTTACTTCTTTTACCTCCTTTTTTGTTATATTTACTTGAAATTGTGGAAAATAATATAATTTAAAGGTGGAAAAGGTACGTATATTTCTAATGAAAAATCTAAAATTTAGTTAGATTTTAGTGATTTCTCACTCATAATAGGAAACTTAAAGGTAAGGTAGGCAATTTTGGGCCGACTGGCAATAACAACTCAAGCAAGCATTTCGACCAGCATAACAAAAAGTGTTTCTCTAAATGGTCGTCTACCCTGCCCTTAAGAACGTGCAGAACATAAAGAATACTAAATAAAATGGATATGAATCTACTAGTTATGTATGTACTTAATCAAAACTGCAAGTACATCATATGTGTCTCAACCTGTTTGTCAGACACAACCTGTTAGACACAGTGACATGCACTTTCCAAAACACACACTTGAAAGAGGAAAATCTATTGATGGCCATCTAATTATATAATGTCTGATGTATGTTCAGATGTGAATAATCGCACAACACACATTTCCAAACATGTGAAAACATGAGTTTTCTGTATTTCATATAAGTGAGCACGGCAGATGTTTTTAAAATGATCAAATATCATTTAAATACAATCAGAAAATACATGAATTTTGATCTCTTTTTGATATGATCTCTTCTTACACATGTGCAAATAGCAGGAACTGGCTCTCTTAAACCTGAATGTTACACAACCCTAATTTCTAATTCTAATGACTTCAGGACAGTCCAGCCAAAAGAGTTCAAAATGTGAACTTTTTTAAATTGCTTTTTAAATTGACAAGTATTTTAATTACATACCTTTTTTTACTTAAGTTCCTTTTTAGGCTATGACATTGAATTGAGTAACTATTCCTATAATTATTCCTATACTTGTTCTTAAGTAAAGGTTTGGCTATTCTGTCCACCTCTGTACATATAAACAGACATGAGCAGACTTGGCAGTTTACAAAACCACATTAAGCCTCTGCGGGACAAATCATAAGCATTATGTCACTACACACAGACCCATGTATTTAAGCAAATGATTTTGGGTATTTGGCCAAATACCCAATATTTTGAGGTTATTGGCCAAAAATAAATCATATTTGCAGAAGTGTTAGTTGTGTCAGTTCCTACCAACAAGAACCTTCTCAGTGAATAATTTCTTTTTAATTTTATACACTTGTAGTGAACTGCAAGTAAATATTGTATACAAAACAGGCCCTGTGACAGACGAAACCCCCACAAAATGTTTCATGGCTTACATTACATGGCTTACATTTTTAAAGGCTATATATTCAAAAGTACAATTTTTGAAATTGTAGAACTATGCTTACAGCAAATTCAGTTTCTGATACCCATGTTTAATGTCTTCTCAGGAGATTTTAATGTAATACATACTGTAATTTAATACAGCCATTAACATACAGTCATGATAAATCATGCTTATACTTAGTGATAATAACGTTAATGCAGTTAATGTTAATACACAATTTATAAGTTCTCCAAACCTGTTGCCAAACAATTATTACTGTTATATAAAATGTTATTTTTTTGTTCTTTTCCAAACGATCAAACTGACTGAAATGTGTAGCTCTTGACAGAAATTGTTATAGCTTTTGAGAATGACGTCACTCATCTATACCAATGTATCGGCATGGCGTCACTCACGACACTATGCTGGCATGTGATAACAGGTGTGTGTTTATTAGCCGTGAGGAAAATGAAAGAAACGATCCTGTTAGCAGTAAATAATATTTAAGTAATAAATTACGTTGGGAAATTAGCTTCACAAACCCTGTTTTAAAGGACAGCCAGTGTTACAGATGTGTTTACCAAAGATGCACAAGCAAGCACCGTCACTACTGTCACTTTTAGCCATTTTAGCTAGTAAAATGACATAATTACAAAACAGATAAATTAATGCATTTAAGTTAAGTCAAAGCATGCTATCTTTCAAGATGTCTGCAATTACGATTTACTTACAAATGATGGTAGTTGCCTCCCGATCTTTTATAAACGCTGTCCTTTGCCTGGAGTTGTATTCGACGAGCTATTTAGAGATACATGGCGTTATTTCTAGGCGCCATCGTTATCGATGAGTTATCGAGCGATGGACCGCGGAGGTGGTGCTGAAATCGCGCTGTATGAACTCGCTCGTTGCCTTGGAAGCGTCGCTTCTGGCTGTATGGGCTGCAGCAGTGACGCTGCTGCGCATGCGCGCCAATGATTCACGGACCACCACCCTGCATGTGCATCAGGCAAAAACTGAGACATGATGAGTCAAAATATGGGAATCAAAAATCAAAACCAGCCTGTATTCGATGTCATCATGTCTACATGATGTATAATCACGTTAATAAGACATTCTGCACATGTCACATTGTACCAAATCTTCACAGTTAAATTATGATAATTACCCAATTCGGTCAAGATTTCTTCCTGAACTGTTTGTCAGACAGCGATGATTCTCTTGTGGTCACTGTCGGGGAAAAAACAGTGTGGGGGAGCTACTGTTGGATGGAGAGTGTGTGAGAAAGCTTTATTTATGGTGCTGGAGGACAACAGTACCCAAAAGCTTAATAGAGGTGCCACTGTCACACAC
>JAZGTK010019595.1:0-11323 GCA_036877625.1 Ambastaia sidthimunki
TAAGTCTAGGTTTAGGGTTAGGCACTTGGTTGTGATTGTTAAGGTTAGGGGCTGGAGATTGTATTGTGTCAGTGAATCTCCTCACAAAAATAGCTGTACAAATGTGTGTGTGTAACAACCCCATTTTTTTACAACGTTGAGGCTTATGAGGTTTAAAATCTTCCTTTTATTGTTTAACTTGTGTAACTGCTCTTGCATTTATCATCATCATCATTATCTTCACTATAAGCCTCACTGATCGTTTTGCTATTGATAAGATGTTTGGAATTGCTTTAAAGCTCTAAATGCAACAAAGATTCTGCAGGTGGTGCATTTAAAAATGCATCGCTGCAGTTGTGTGTGGGTGTGCACGCTGAGACATCCAGATGTGCATTAACTCTGCGAAGCAGCTTTAGAGTAAATTGTGTGTTGGATATTGCGTGCGCTCCATAAGGCTGCCGAGCTTTCTGCCTGAAGACAAAGAAAACACACACTGCTGATGAGGTGTAGTCTCTCTCCGTTTCTGCGTTTGTGTGGGCAAACATGCAGCCTTCTGCAGCTTAAAACATATGTCTGAACCTTTCTTTGATAATGACTTATCTTATTTTGATACAAAGCTTTAGGTTCTTGTATGCTGGAGCTCAAGGGCTCGAGACAAAATGGTGAAAAGGCAAAACGATGGACAGAAAAGTGAGGATGCACATAAGACCACAAATACCCAGAATAGCAATATGCAAAAAATTAGCTGGTTTATCTTTAACCTCCGCTTATTTCCATCATTCCTGCTTTACAGCTCCTCCATCTCTCCATTACACTTTAATTCACACTCCTTTTCTCATGTTAACTTGGTGTTATCTAAGCACACACAATGATGAATGCAGTTTAAGTGTGAATAGCTCTACATGTGAATTCTGCTCTCTGGTCAGTGGACTCTCCTCATTAACTAAACATGACTTTTAAGAGGATTATTAGCCCAGTTTCTGGACAGGATGTCGAAAGCCATCAGGAGACTGGGGCGGAATCCATTACCATAATTGCATTGCGCCAGCAGAGGAGGAAAAAGGAAGGATGCAGAGATGTTTAAAAAAAGGAAGAAACGAGTGTGAGTGAAAGAGGAGGCTGGCAGGGATGCTGGAGGAGAGAACAGGAGGAGGGGTGGATGGCTGATGGATAACAGCACATGGCTAAGGTTCTCCTTGAATTCCCCCTGTGTCTGTGGACAGACTTGGTACGCTCCGACTCTGAGAATAAAGCAGCCCACAGTAACCCTGCTCGTGGCTCATATCTAGGTTCAGACCATTGGGCCACCGTGGGGTAAAGAGTGCATGTGTCTGACAGTGTGTGGGCCTCGGGTAAGGGAGGTCCCAAAAAATGCACCAGAAATGCACTGGCCCACTTCTTCAGAGGAAGAGGAAGATGGCAGGGGACAGACACACTTCTTCAAGCTACTTTTACCTCCCAGTAGCAGTTTGCCTGCAGGTTAAGCCACAGTATGAGTGAGTATCACCTACACACACGCATTTGACACGCTCGCGTCTCCACGCATGAAATGCACATACATACGCCTTTGTCAAGCAGTTCATGCCAGAAGATGAGACTGTCGCCTTCAGCAAAGACACGATGAAGATGGCGAGGAGGAGGAGGAACGTGATGAAGGCTGTCACACAGGAAGTGGTGGGGTTAGGGTGGGGTTCCTTCACTCCATGTCTTGTTCAGAAGTAAAGAAAAGGAATACGAGAGCCATGTCTACAGAGTTGTTCTCTATTGTTGCGTAAGATGTGGAGGGAGTATTTTATTACAAATCAAATGCAGTGTGGTGCATGTAAGGCTGTTATTCGTTCAGCTTGTGCATTTAATGCATCTGTTTTTTGCTTTTTATATGTTGCTGTACTTTTGCATTGTATTACGTGACGTGTGAATGTCATTATCGATGCATTGCATTTTACCTATAAAAATGGCTTAGAGGTAATTTTTAGAAATTACGTGAGTACATCCTCGAGAAAGCCTCATAACCACATATAAGCTTTAGATGCAGTGCATTGTTCTGTTTAATGTATATTTGCATATGATGATCTTATGGTATAGCTTCATGTTGTATAACCTGCGTTTTTTACCTATCAGGCTGTGATCTGCACACCTTTATCCAGACTGAATTCTCTAAGCATCGCTCGTGCCTTAAATATTACAGAAATCCAAACCGCTTAATTATATGGGCTGCAGAAACGTCCCTTTTCAACCCTGTGATCTGCACTTTGTCTAGCTGTTTTAAAGGCAGACTGGGCTTCAGATTTTTCATCTATGCGTTTCTTCTTGCGATTTACACGTATCGTCTCTTTTGGCAGCGCAACTGATAATGCGCAGAAATGGCAAATGCGGCGACATGCGTCACGGTGTGTTACAAGCATGTTCTTAGCTAAGGCATGACCCAAATCCCTCTGTGCAAAATGTGTTTCTTTTGTCAGCTGGTGACTTAAATTGGTAGAGACCGCGGGGGCCTCAAGAGGGCGCTGTTCTGTGTCTAGTGGTTGGAGGCACAGTGACTGGGCAAGAAATTGGCAGAGCAAAAACTCAGCAAGCTGTAATTTTCGCCTCTCTACCGCCATCTCTGTTGAAACGGAAAACTGCAGGTTGTTTTATATACTTTGTTACAGTCAAATGAAGCCAAACTGACATTTCCTGGAAACTTAAACCCAACAGCTCAAATTATAAATCACTGTTTTAAACTTATCGTTGGGAATCGGGGTAAGGTAGGACGATCGTGTTGAGCACTTGCTCAATAATTAATTGCTCTTCATTTTAACCAAAAAAAGTTACAGATTCCAGTTTTTTTAATTTTAGCTCCAGAGTATAAAATGTTAGCAAATTTGTCATCAGTTGGTCAGGCAGGCTTTATTGCTATTGCATCTCAACTACCCCTCCACCCCCTGCCGCCTTGACTCTCAATCCCGGTATCCATCACCTTAACTCATTTATTCACATGTGACTTTTAGATGTTACGTTCTCTCAATCAGAATAAATCAGACAGTTTACAGCTGTCAGTCAGTGATGGGGTGATGAGGGTCCTGCAGTCTGGGTGCAAGGGGGAGGGGGGGACAGGCTTTCATTTGGTTGAGGAGGGTGTGAATAGAGATCGATGGTGATATTGCTAAAATTGAACGATTGTAATACATTTTGAAATGTAATGCTACAAGTGAATGCCTGTGGGTGATGATTAGAAAGAAAGCGGGTTATATCGTTTTCAATAGAAATTTTGATGAATGCTTTTTTTGATTCACTTCTGTTTTAAGGGTTACAGTTCAGAGGTCGCATTTATCTCTGTCCTTCAATAATACACGATTTCCAAACCCAAAAGAACCAGAACTGCCTACCCTTCCATCGGATGTGGGTACCACGTACCACTCCCTATCCCAGCCCCCACTCAGTGTGTGTCTGTGTGTGTGTTGCGTATCGCACCAGTGACTTCTGTTGTGATGTTTCTGCTCTGTGTTTAATCTGGTGTCTTCTACATATCTGCATCTGTACATTAAGTATGACTGTATTAGTGAATCCATACAGTTATTAGAGCTGCATGCTCAGAGTCTGGTCAGATGTTTCTGAATGTAGCTCGCGTGACTGTGGAGGCTACTGATGTGTGCGTTTTCCATCTGTGATCAAACCAAACATTGTAGGCAGAACAGAGGCAATGCGTTGATAAAATGCGCAGAATGAAATCTCATAATCAGATAAAAGCAGCCGTTACTTTGCGATTTGTGATGCGTAACTTTTTATCCAGGGTTTAGTTGTGTTATCTGAGTTGATCAGTTTATTTGTAATATTTTGTTATACCTTCCAAACGTCAGGTGTTGTCTGGATGGATTTTCCAAGTTCCCTAGAAGCTCTTCATGAATTTCTTTGTGTTTATGTGAAGGTTACGCGTGCATTTGAAGGTGGGGTGTCTGAAAAGCGCAATACCTTTAGCACGCTTTCTAATGTAGTGATCCAAAGCTTTGCTGAAGCAGCTTTAGCTAATTGAGAGCCGCCATTTTGGGCGAGCAGCCCTGCTGTGTTTCACAGGGTCGATTGTAAGCTCATTTTTAGCAGTGATTTTGATAATGATGGCAATTCTCCATCTCTGGCCTGTGGCGTTTCTCGTCTTGGAGGAAAGATGGAGGGAAGGAGAGAGAGAGAGAGAGCGTGTGCAGTGAATGCAGAAAAGTAAATGTCTCCATGCCATGTCTTATGTTGCAGGGCTTTCTGAAGAACGAGAGAGACAATGCACTGTTGTCAGCCATCGAGGAGTCACGCCGCAGGGTAAGTCTCTTTCCACACCTCTCTGTCTCCATTTACAGCCATTTGGTTCCATTTATTCATGTATCATTTAATCTGTCAGACCGTCTTCTATCTTGCAGCATCTCCGTGCACTTTCTCGTCCTGAAACTTGCAACAAAGAGACGAGAAATGTATTTTAACAGCGTAAAACTTCAGCGCAGTGTCTCAAATTGCGCAGTCATTCTCATTCCACGCAGTTCATCCGACAGCTTCTTTAAAACCATCGCTTTTCACTTCATAGACAGACCGAGAGGTTTTACATCTCTGTTTAAGATCAGTGTCCGCTTTTTTGCTCTTAATGCCTCTTCAGCTGCTGTCAGAGAGGTAAAAACAGGCCCCTTCACCTGTTATTATCCCCCTCTCTGCAGCAGAGAGACGCCCTCCGCCCGACCAATGTCCCCTCAGTTCTCTTAGTCCACTCATCAAACCTCTCGCTGAGTGCAAATGATCAAGTCCTCACAGAGGAAAGAGGTGTTATCCTCACCACACAGATGGTCCCTGTGACTAAATGTCTGTGGTCAACTTTTTGGTTCATGGTTCATGAAAAGCAAATTTGTGCTAAAGTTGCGAAAGGCAGGTTTGAGAAATATTTGAGAAAATGTCCCACCCATAAATGTTCTACAAGCCAATAAACATTAAAAGATTCAAATGTATGCTTTATTTTTATACAGACATGTTTATTCCTTGGGGAAAAAGGTTTGTTCGACTGTTTTATTCTTAGCATACAGGAAATTAGTCTCTGTCTGTCTCAAATTGGAAAACCAATTTTTAGTTGCGTTTGGGGCTTGGTGAGCATTAATTTTGGACACTGAATGAGAACAAAGTAAATTGCTGGATGATTAAATTATATTTTCCATCCAACAAAACCATCCAAGGTACAGTTAGTTCCTTTGAAAAATCTGCACAGCACAACATTGTTTTTTTTATAAAGCAAGAAACCAGGACAAGAATTCCACGTTCCATATTCCAAAGATTTCCTGATTCACATTAACTCCACAATTCCATATTTCAAAAGTTTCCTGATGCGTATTAACTCCACAATTCCATATTTCAAATGTTTCCTGATTCATGTTAACTTCAGAATGTTGTGCTAACATCTCATTACACGTTATTCCAAAATCATCTCTTTCTCTGGAGCCTTTTTAATTAGAAAACTCTCAATTATCACACGTTGATCCTCCGGGACCGAGTAAAATAGACGGAAGGTCCTCGGATTCAATCAGGGTATAAGCTAATTTGGTGGTAGGCGTGAAGGCAGACCCAAATAGCGGCACAGTTTCATCTGCGCAACTAGGTTTTAGCGTGCCAGGCCCAGATTGAGGTTCCCAAGGCCTGGTTCTTGCTTCTTTTCCCTCAGGCGCATGGCTTGGGATGGAATTGAGGAATGGGTAAAGATCGTGATGCCCGTTAGCACTTATTGTGCCCAGCATGCCTTCAGATCCAAGCTGCTACCTTCTCAGACCACTAGCTATTTTTAATGCGTCACATGTTGCGTAGCCTATATATCCACAGAGGGGTTTGTCGTTCTTGCTCTTTGCTAATTTCTTGTTTTCTGCTTGTGACTGCAACCCTCGTCCTCTATCTCCATGTCTCACGCTCTCGTTCTATCTCGCAGACGTTTCTTCTGGCGGAGGAGTACCACAGAGACTCCATGTTGGTGCAGTGGGAGCAGGTGAAGCAGAGAGTGCTGCACACCCTGCTGGGAGCTGGAGAAGATGCGCTGGACTTCAGCCAGGAAGTGGAGGTCTGAACGAACCCGTCACATAGAATAGAACACACACACGCTCACTGCAGACTCAATACACACCTGACCTGAGCAGCTTCCCCAGCTAACAGAGAACATTCTCTGAACGTTGGTGAAGGTTGCTTAAAAGTTCTCTTAAAGATATCAAAAAGTTCTTGCATCAAAATTGGTTGAACTTTTCATATAAATATATTTATATGATAAATTTATATGTATATCTCAAAACCTAAGTTGTTAGTGAAACATTTTAAAAACTTACAGAATTATGTTCCTAAAACATTTAAAATAACATTGTTGTATCCTAATGGGAAACGTTAGGGAAACATTCTAACAACCTTAAACCCTTAGCTGGGTTGTTTGTCGTTGATACAATAGCACATGCTCACTTTATTTTAGTGACTTTACAATGAAGCACAAATGTTCTCATTTAACATGAGGAGCTGTTCAGATCTGCTGGCGTGATAAACGCAGCCTGCGGCTACGTGTGGCCTGAATCTCAGTGTCGGTAAAATCTTCTCAGACAAGCTTTTAGTTCATTTAGACCAGATTATCTTTAAATGTTTGTACAAGAAGACAGATCGCTCTACAAATGGACCTTAAAGAGGAATTTAATGCACGGCCAGCTTCACCAAATGGAAATGCAAAAACAATTTTCAAACAGGTTCACACTGACCGAGGTTTACAGCTGTTTGCCTGCAAGCGTTTGCATTTCAATGTGTGGTGTGTTTGAATTCATTTCTAACTGTAAAGATACATTTTATATTCATATGTTCATGTCATACAAGAGAGGGAACCTTAACCATGTGACAGTAAGATGTATTTTAGAGGCTGTACGTTTATGTCGTCTTAAACATTTGAAAATGTAAGAGAGAGAGATGGATGTAGAAAACATCAAACATTAAAGATGACAAGCTTTCATGAATAATATATAAAAAAACCTGCATGTTTTCTTTTTGTGTCCCTGCATGTCTTATTATTGTCCAGAACAATAATCTGTCTACACAGAATAATGACGGCCCTTTGAAAAGACAAAAGAACATGTTGTTGTCTATGTCTGTCTTTTCCTTTGTTGTCCCACAAAGAACAGAAGTGTGTGTTTGTGCGTTTGGACGCGTGTTTGTTCGCTCGAGGAGATTTTCGACTGCCGTCCTGCTGCTTCAATTATTAAACAGCAGTTAAATTTTCCATGTGTGACCTGCTGCTCACTTCCTGTGCCAGCAGCCGGGCCGTCCCTCCCTCCCCTCCACATAGTCACACAGACTTAGCCAACATTGTCAAAACGTTCCCTGTTAGCTGGGTTTGTGATGTGTGTGTGCTTTAAAACTCCCTCCTTTTTCAATTCAAAAACCATGTGCTTTATGCTTTTCAAATCTATCTTAGTGAAACATTTTTCTAAGACTCATGGTCAAATACTGTACATAGACTTGTGCATGTGTGTGTGTGCATGTGTGTGCGCGCATGTGTGTGTTCTGAGCTGTGTGTTCTCAAGCGTTAGTTATGTTCTCCACAATAGCTTCACGCTACATCAGCCGCTGCCTTTAGTTTAAAAACAACTGTCAAAGATAAACTCAGGCTTGTGCACTTGTCAAACACACATGAGAGAATATTAACACTCTTCTGTTTGTGCTTTAATAAGACTGTTGCTGTGTGTTCACCCCACAGCCGAGTTTCGTGAGCGAGGTCCGAGCTCCAGGGCGCAGTGCACTAGACAGCGTGGAAGCTGCCTATAGCAGACAGGTTTGTAGTGTGCAACACATAACACACATGTAGTGAGGGTTGTATTACATTTGTCTGTTGTTATTTGAGTCCTTTTTTGAGTCTAAATAATTGTATTCTTTTAAAATGTAGCATATTTCTAAATATTTTTTACGATATTGGTGCAGGCATTAAATATAAGTGGATGCACTAATATAGACATTTTGCCTGATGTTCATTATTTTAATGCCTTAATGATTTTAAATAATTATTGTAACTTTTAATGGTAACTAATATATGATGTCTGATATATAAAAAAAAGTTATTGTAAAACAAATTAAGTTTAACTGTAAATTAATTATATTATATTTTTTAAGTTATTAGTACATTATTTATAATATATCATTAATGGCAAAGAACTATTTAATACCTGATATTATCTGTTTCAAATTTCGGCCTAGAAAAACACTAATATTGACCAATACAGTCAGTAATGTATTGTGTCTCTGTAGTTTTAACACATATAATGTACGTAAGACGTACGGTAACAGACTCTAGCTTGTCTCTTGCCTGGTTAATTAGACAGAAAAATAAATGGGTCGTGTTTTGTGAGCCAAGCTCGATTGATCCAAAAGATTGATTGGCTGGAAAGAAGCGTGATGGTTGGGCTCTCAATCTATCCAGAGAGGGGAGGGCTGTCTCGCTCTCTCTCTCCTCCTTTGTTCTGCTTTTTGGTTAGATGTGTGTTTTCCATCTCATAGTGTGTCGTCACATCACCTGTGGAGGCATCTTCCTGGTCTTTGTGTTCTTTTTTGAAGACCTTCTAAGTATTTTTATCGTGTTGGTTTTGTTCTTCATCGTTCATCATTTCACCTGTAGGACATAACTGTCCAAAGCTCAGACCTGGATTCCAATCAGTCTTGATCTTCTCAGTGTTTTTTCATTCTTCCCATAGATCTACATCTTCAATGAGAAAATAGTAAGTGGACATCTTCAGCCCAATCTGGGTGATCTGTGTGCCTCCGTTGCTGAAGGCCTCGGTGATAAGGTTTGGCACTTTCTGTCTCTGTTTGACATCCTTTTTTTGTTCCTTACTGTGTTATAATACTGTTTTTTAAGAGATCTGTTTGTTTAGGCTACTACACTTTTAGAAATTCTTCACAATGCCATAGAAGAACCTTTGCCAACATTTTTGGCTTTGTATCCTTTCTATGGTTGTTTAAGTTCCATAAACAACCTAAACATCTATAAGAAAATTTGGTTCACAGAAGGTTCTTTGTAAAAGGTTCTTTGAAAAGGTTCTTTGGATTATAAAAAGATAAGAAAGAATTGGTTCTTTGGGGATCTAGAAATGGTTCTTCTGTGGCATCACTGTGAAGAACCATTTTTTTGGTTTAATATTTGGTTTAAAAAGAGTTTAATATTGCTTTTAATAGTGGTGTTTGTCCGTGTGTTTGTAGAACGTGTCGGACATGTGGCTCATGGTAAAGCAGATGACAGATGTTCTGTTAGTACCAGCGAAGGACACCCTGAAGAGCCGTGTGTCTGTGGACATGCAGATGGCCTTCGTCAGACAGGCCCTGCAGTACCTGGAGAACAGGTGAGAGAAGGAGACCAAAACCATGAACAAATGCAACCATTTTTGTTTAGAGAAAACAATCCAATGTTTTAAAATTAAGACAACATTTTGTTAAGTAACCGGTCAATAATTATACTGATTTGGCATTTTTTCTCACCACACTGTCTTCTACTCATTTCACAATTTAGGTAAATTATAATTTTGTTGTTGTAGATTCATAACTGTACAGGAAACACAGCTTTGCACTGGAAACTTTTTTTTTCACTCAATGTAAAATCTCGGGTTTAATTGCAATCTATGTCTTTTTCTGCAGCTATAAAAATTACACTATGGTCACTGTGTTTGGGAACCTGCATCAGGCACAGCTGGGTGGAGTGCCCGGCACTTACCAGCTGGTGTCCAGCTTCTTGAACATCAAGCTGTCGACTCCATTGCCAGGCATGCAGGTACTGCAGCACACAGCACAGAGAAGACTGCATGCACAGACCAGACAGCAGTGACCTGCTATAGTTCTGATAACACAGCGGCGCATTCTTCCTGCATGGGCCGATAAGCTGCTTATTTCATACTTGAAACTAGAGCTGGACGATATTGAAGAAAATGCGATATACGATAACGTGCTAAATAATGCAATACAAAAATGCTTTAAATTTTAAATTGGAAATACATTAAAGTACATTTAAAATATTTTAGCTTCTGAAAGCAACAGCTATGTTTTAATGTTACAGTAACGTTCCAGTCTCAGAATGTTGGCCTAAAACATTGACTGTACATAACATTTTGAAGTATTAAAATATTTTAGTTATTGCAAACTGTTGCGCTATGTATATTGCAACATGCACGTTTGCAGTATTTTTATATATCGTGCAGCTGTATTGAAATGTAAAACTGCAGTTACCGTGGTACCCGAGAAGACAAACGTTTGCATGTGTGTGACAGGACGGTGAAGTGGAGGGACATTCAGTGTGGGCTCTGATTTATTACTGCCTGCGCTGTGGAGACCTGCCGGCCGCTATGCAGGTGGTGAACCGGGCACAGCATCAGCTGGGCGACTTTAAACTGTGGTTCCAGGAGTACATGAACAGCCCTGACCGACGGTGAGAATGCACATACACGCACCTCAGAAACTAGATCACGTCCTGCGAGGACGGTTCTCCTGCTTTTGGTGACTCCCTCTCGCTCCTGTGTGCTTGACCCAGCTGCTCTTTCTTTCTTTATCACGCATAAGTTGTTCAAATTGATGTGTTCAGTAATTCAATGAAATGCAGTTAAATAACCCTGTAGTTTTTACTGAATTGACGTGTTGTTGCGTTCAGTCTCTCTGCAAACACAGAGAATAAACTGCGGGCTCACTACCGGCGTGTGCTGCGGAACAGCGCCGACCCCTACAAGCGAGCTGTCTACTGCCTCATCGGGAAATGCGACATCGCTGACAACCACGGAGAGGTGGCGGATAAAACTGAAGATTATCTGTGGCTCAAGGTGAGCAGCTCTCGCAAGCATCTGATAGGATAAAGCGTTACATTTGTAACAATCTATTTAAATTTTTTAAATATATTCAAACACTGAACATTATGAAAACAACTGACACTGAAAACATTCACATCTGTAATATTTCTCAATGTTTTATATATATTCTGCGGCCCAGTTGGTGTGTCGCATTTTGCATCATTTACACAAAAAAGCCGCCCAGCTTCTCAGTTACTGTTGACGTTTCTACACCAGTGTGCTAATATGTTTGCTGATGAGTCTAGACTTTATCTGTTTGTGTGACCGGCGCGTGAGCTGCTCAGAGCAGTTAATCTGAACGGCTTTAGCACTGACGCAGTCGTGATTGTTTTGAGCTGTGTGTTCTCAGCTGAATCAAGTGTGTTTTGATGAGGACGGCAGCAGTTCTCCTCAGGACCGAATGACTCTGGCCCAGCTGCAGAAACAGCTACTGGAGGACTACGGTGAGATTCACAGGCCCTGTTATCTGCAGTACATCATACTGATGTTATAATCAGAATTAAACAATT
>JAZGTK010019596.1:0-11322 GCA_036877625.1 Ambastaia sidthimunki
AACTTTTCAACCACCTGTTAAACAGATACAGCTTTTCACAATCGAATCGTACAATCAACTGCCACTCCACTTTTTGTCCTATATTTCCTGTTTCCCACAATGTCTTCCTGTTTCCTACATTGTTTTCTTATATATCCAGTTTTACTGCGGGTTCTGAACATGTTTACATGTTCCTAACATTTATGTTCTTAGCAGATGTTTCCGTCCAAAGCTGCTCACAAGAACATACATGAACGTTTCATGGAAATCAATGGGTGTGAAGAAGATGAAAGGACTGAAAATCTCATCTCTTGGAAATTTGTAAAGGTTCTCAGATGTGTTGGTGATATATCTGTCAATGGACTCAACACAATGTGCCATTGGATGTTGTGATGAAGCCTTCAAAGAACAAAAGCTTCACAAGAACCCTCAGTTTCATCTTTAAAGACAGAGTAGAACATGAGGTTGAGGAACATCTTAGAGCTTCTTTTTAGAAACTGTAAAGAGTTGACTAAAGAGTGGCTAAAAGTGTTGATCATAATTTTGCCATTTAAGACATAATCATTGGAACCAAATCCACAATTAAACAGGAACGTAACTTCTAACTTACGATTTCACAAAACAATTGAAGACAAGCAGCAGTTGTTGGAGATGGTTCTGATGGTTTTGGTGAACACCTTAACATTTTGGTAAAAGAATATTTTTAGAAGTTTAATGGCCTCCAGGGTTTCCTAGGCATGTAGACCTGAGCTTGACTCCGCCTACAACATCTCCTGTCTGAATGTGATTGGCCAGTGATGCACAACCTGATCATGAAATTGGTGACATCACTGAAGAGTTCAGGAAGGGGTTACCTTAGGTCATTGTTCAACTAAAACAAAAGACACCAACTTTTCAATCTCTAGGGAAGGATTTCTGAAGACTTCCTGGGCACAGCTTCCTCTAAACTGCACCTGTTTAATTACTGCACTTAGACCCTTATTTGGTAGGCTTGTTCCTGACAAATTTGTATCACAAATGTTTGTCACAGTAACAAACACATTTTCCTGAAATTATCATGATTTCTACCTCATTTTGTGAAAACTTTGTGATTATTAGACTTGCACACTGTGTGACCTTTTGATCTACTAAACGTGACATAAAACATGTATAAATGCATCTATTTATAATATTCATTTAGATTCCTCCCACACTGCATGTCAAGCTGTGAGTAACAGACATGCATTGAGCTAAATCCGTTTTGTTTCTAACGTTTATCACTTAATCTGTACAGAAGTGAGAAAAACCTGTAACCATGACAACAGAGGTCACATCGCTAGTCAGAAAGATTCGCTATTGATCTTTTCAAAACCAAAAATAAATGTTGCTTGCTGCAATAAAATTGGACTGAAACTAGTTAGAAAATGAGATGTAACATTTCTGTTCCAGCATTTGTGTTTCTTAATAGTCCAATATAATTTAAAAACTGCAGTGTATCGCAAACTAAGAGAGACATCTAGAGGCTACGCAATGCTAATGTTGACATGCGACAACACAAAACCAACCAAGAGAAGAAATGAGAAGTGATTTACATAAAGAAAACTACACAATGATTTTATTGAAACATCATTATTAATAAATGAACATCAAATTTTGTGTTAGCAGAGAATTCCTGAGAATTAACCGAGTGTAACAGCAAACAGAAAAACTAAAATCTGTGGATGTGGAATCAAGGGGAAAAGAAAAACTAAAACACAAACTTTACACAATGTTTCTGTTTGTCTTTACACAGTGAAAAAACAGACTTTAAAAATACAATTACAAAACTCAATCAGCAATGTACAAACGACAGACGAAAGGGGAGGGGTTTAAATTAGTAGCGTCGATCAAAGACTCCGCCCCCTTGCATCATCTGGTTTGGTCGGCTTAATGTTGTGGAGAGGGACTGCGACGCCCCTGCCGGCATGTATCCACCACGACTGAAAAACAGACAGATGTTAGACTATATTAAAACATTTATTCTCTCATAGTATCTGCTCAGAAGTGTAACATTAAAAGACAACAAAACAGTGACTCATACCTGGCCATTCCTCCCCGCATCATGTGACCCTGTCCTGGGACACCTCGGTCGCCACCTAAAAAGACAACAGTCAGTCAAAAGAGACAATAACATCTTTAGTTTTGATTGACAGCTGATGGACAAACCTTGCCAGCTTCTGTCCCCGTCCATTTTACGGCCAGGGTCCCAGTCTCTGTTGTCACGACTGCAAACAAGTAAACAAGAACTCTAGTACCACAACAAGCGTGTGCAGACGAGTCTCATCAGCAGGAGATGAACTGACTTACCCGCCAGGCAACGGCCTCGTGGGATTTATCCCGCGCTTGTCGTAACCACCAGCCCAGATATTCCGAGCGTCTCTGCCGTGCCTGTCACGATCTGAGAAGTGCTGCGGATCACAAGCAAAATCAGACACGGTGTGATACCAGAGCGACAAATAACACATCTGAGTGGAACGTTTCTTACCTGGTTGTCTCGAGCTCCAGGAATTCCTCCTCTGTTGTCTCTCCTATTCATCAGAGGACGTGAATTAACTGAATGAATTCATGCATGTTTTCACACATAAGCATCTTTAGGAATGTAAAGTGTCACCTGTCCATCATGTCATCCTGATAGCGGCCACGATCTCTGTGGTCAAAGTCTTGATACCGATCCTGCCGTCCGAAATCTGAGCGCCCGTATCGATCATCCATGACCATTCTCTTCATCGGCCAGTCATCTTTCCTGCACGTTTAAACACACAAATGAAAGTTTATATGGTGTATAAACAAAGACGAAACATTTCCCTACAGAAAAACCAGGACTGTATGATACTGAAGAAAAATGCGACAACATGCTAAACAATGCGACATACAGTATGCAATATAATAATGCTTTGAATTTGTAAACTCTATTTAACCTGTATTAAAATATTTAAAAACTGATAATTGTAAACGTCTTTCTGGGAAATAAATGCATTACCGCATCTTAACCGGTTATAGCAAACCACTGCGATGAGCATATTAGCAAAACTTCAGTAATTTCACTACGTTCTGCAGCTCAACACAGGACGAGATCTCCACATACCTGCCGTCCATATCATAAGGTCTCTTGAGGGGGCGTCGGTCTTGTTCGAACCGCAGCTGCTCTTGCTGTCGTCGCAGCTCCTCCCTCTCGCGGTGAATGCGTTCCTGTTCGCGCCGCCGCTCCAACTCCAGACGCAGCCGCTCGCGCTCCAGAAACTCACGCTCCATACGGTCGGCGTTCAGCCGCTGTTTCTCCGCCTCCAGCCACCTGCGTT
The DNA here is from genome assembly GCA_036877625.1 of Ambastaia sidthimunki. Lineage (NCBI taxonomy): Eukaryota > Metazoa > Chordata > Actinopteri > Cypriniformes > Botiidae > Ambastaia > Ambastaia sidthimunki. The sequence continues at coordinate 3,297 of JAZGTK010019596.1, forward strand.
TCTTCATCAGCCGCTCCCTCTCCTCTCGTTCCCGGAAGAGACGGATGCGCTCGCGTTCCGTGCGGCTGTCGCGAATGCTGCAACGTTGGAATAACGGTTCGAGATATCAGTTGGAAAAATGCAAACATGCGACTTCTTTAAATCATCAAAGCATGTAATGCAACAAACGTTCTATTAAACTATTATTTCAAAGCATTACTAGCTCCGGGTACAACAGGAAAAGAAATTAGCGGTAATTGTTTGCTAATAATCAACAACCAGGATGAAAATTACCCAGAGTGTCTGTGTCTCTCGACCTCTCTCGTCTCTCTCTCCTTCTGTTTCTGACGCTCTCTCTCTCTCTGCTGTTTGATCTGGTCGAACGACAAAATGTCTTTTCTCTCTTTGGAGGAGGTGCGGTCCCGACTCTCGGTGCTCTGAAGACAACAGCGTGTCAGTTTAGCAGCGCTCAACATCACTACACAGATAACAGAGTCAGAACCTACTCGTTCTTTGCTTTTGGTCTTTACGCTGATGACCGGTTCTCCTTTGGACTGGTCCATGACAACGGTCCTCTCTCCACCAGCTTCTGCAGGAACAACGTGGAACCATATAGACTGTTCATACTGTTTCAAATTATCAACATAAATGGCTCCATTTTATATTGACTGAAAGAACAGAAGTCGATACAAGCTGATTTTATTACCTTTAGCAACAGAGCCTTCTGAATTCTCTTCCTTGTTTTCAGAGCTGTAATAAAGCAAGTATATAATGATGCTCAACTCACACATGCAGAAAATGGACACACTAGAGTGAACATTGACTAACTTCTCAGTTTTGGAGTCTGTGGATTGTCCTCCGTCGCTGCCAGTCTTGACATCATTTTTATCGGCAGGTTTTTTTCCCGCTGGATCATTTTTGGCCTTAAAGCAGAAATAAATGCGTCAGCTTTGATGGTACAGCACTGGTATAAATTCAGACATTCGCACACTTGAGAAAGGTGACTGAGAAGTTGACCAATCAGAGCATCTGAATAAACGAATTGTATTTTCAAAACTGGATTGGTTCAATCTGTAATTCCGGTCACTGGACAACACAATGTTGCAACTAAAGTTTTCTTAGCTATAACTAGCAATCAATACATTTGTATTGTGATGTATTGCAAACCCTGGCATGTAAGTTAAAACAAACATACTCGTTCAACAGAAATCATTCGGCCATGTAGTTCGGTTCTGTGCAGATGGCTGATACACTTCGTGGCTTCTTCAGCAGAACACATCGTTACGAAACCATAGCAACGGGCTCCCGGGCTGCGGGCGTTTGTTACGACTTTAGCGCCAACAACCTGCAAATAGTAAAAATGGAGTTAAAACACAAATTAGCAACGTTCTGCAAGATCTTAAAATGCAGCTTGTGTTTTAGCACACAGACCTTGCCGTATTTGCTGAAAAGGTTCTTTAGATCCGCCGCTCTGGTCGTTGAAGAAAGTCCACTGACCCAGAGGTTCCGTCCGCTAGCGACGCCGCTAGCTACAAAATCAATTAAGAAAAAACAGTCATTTGGAGCTCTTTGAAAGGAGGTGAAAAAAGAATATCTTAGCAACCAGACCAACCTTTATCATCTTTCGACTCAGACTTGTCATCATCACCACTACGAGACAAATAAAGAAACAGTATAACAAGTTAAATGGGTGTTAAACGAGATCACCAGTGTTAACAAATACCCACCTAGCTGTACACAACCTCAGGTAAACGTCATTTGATACTACGACTTCAACGTTCACGCTTAGCTGACAAGCCAAATTTCTGGTACGTTACTTTTTGAAAAAACAGGGGGGATAACATGACAGTGAAACAAAGGACAAAATGCGTAGTCGATTACACCTCCCAAGAGCACCCATACAACACAGAGCCAATGAAACAGAGAAAGCCATTGTTCTAGTAGACAGAAAGCAACAAACCTCATTTTCTGATCATCACCCTGAACAGAGGACTCTTTGACTTCCGTCGCTTCAGTCTTCGTACATTCCTCGACTTCTTCTTTTGACACCTTTTCCGAATCAACTGCGCTTTCGTTATCGCGCAAACCTGTTTCGCTAACATTAGCGACCTGAGCGGAAGAGCTCTCAGAGTCCACCAAACTGTCCTTCACGTTTTCTCCGTCTTTGTGAGAGGATTCGACTTCGCTTTGTTTTGATGGGTCAACGTCCACTTCGCCGTCGGTAGGCTCCGCCTCCAAACTGCCAGCCCCCACGGCGCTAGCAAGCACGCGGTCTTCCTCTTTGTGAGAATGGCAAACTGAAGATTTCTGGTCTTCAGTCGTCTCTTCACTGGAGTCTTCTTGTATCGGCTGTGATATACATGACCCGGCTACTGTTTCACTTTCTACGAATGTAACAGGAATAGAATGGCAGAGTTTAATCACTTCTGAGACATTGCAATGGTTATCGTGGAACTTGGCAAGGATGGACTAGGAGGTGACCCTCTGCTTCTCATACACGAGGAAAGGCAAGCTAGCCTAACAAGAGACTGGAAAAACCAAAGTGAGAACAAGCAACAAACGTCCAGACAACATTTCTTTGAACATCACCTGGTCCAAAGCAAACAGTGATGTCCACCAGATATGAGACGTGTCCATCGCTGGTTTAATACTTGCAGAGTTCTTCATTCTGAAAGCCGTTCGTGGTGGCTTTACTGGAAATGATTTCTTTAGAATCAAGCAAACGGTCCATTAGCAAAACCTCCAAATTACAAACTTTGAGTCCTACAGCGATTTGGCTTCAGCGTGATCCGTGTCTTCTAGTCTTCTCTGTGACGTCTTCTTTCTTTAAACGACCTAAAAACACTAAACTCCATCTGCAAACACCATTTAACCAACCTGACGTACTGACTGAAACAAAGATCACCGGCTCTCTGCATGCCCTGAGTGACATCATCACGGTTTTAATCATGTGATCAACACAGGAACAATATTCTCATCAATGCAGAAAGCCAGTGAGCCACTTTGGGTTTCCAGTCTCTTTCCCTCAGTCACCCAACACATTAACTGCAGAGCCTCACTCTGATTTAAACAGTGTTTCCAGAAGACTCTATACAGTACCTTCATCATTGTTCACATAGCTGCTTTCATCCTCTTCAGAGTCCTCCTGTTAAAGACAGAACAGGAACAAAACACCCTTTAAAACATGACAAAACCAAAACTAAAAGCTGTGTGTATTATTCCAAGATTTGTGTAATTTTTCTGACTTGCAAAGACTACAAACATACGCCATCTGTAGCGGTTTAGTTCTTCAAGTGTAAATAGTGTTGACATTTTCTTCAAATCAACAAAAGTCCAATTCAAAAAGATCTCTCAGAAAAGATTTCTTTTTGTTCTAGATTACCTGATCATTTTCTTCTTGGTTCTCCTCCATGTCTTCGTCGTCATCCATCATTTCCTGAAACCATAGAAAAACGTCTACAATGTGCGATACGAACGCAGTATTACAGGCTAATAATAAATAAAGAACAATCCTCACCTTATCCACGTCGGTTCTGCTCAGTGCCTCAACATCCTCAAATTCACAGTTATTGGTGAAATCTTCCGTGTCCTCTTCATTTGGCTCGGGATCCAAGACTTCTTCATCATACTCATCTTCATCAGCACATCCGTTTCCCATATCTGCTTCATCCAGAATGTTCATATCCATGATGTCCATCTCGTGAATGTTTTCAGAGACACCTTCTGGATCATCCTGAAGAAAGCCAATGAAAAACTTAAGATCTCACAAACCCAAGCCTTGTATATGTTTGCATGAGTGGAGTTCTTTACATTAGAGATGTGGCCATCAACAGAGTCTTCCTCAAGCGTACAGTCCTCAGTTTCCTCATTGTCTTGCTTCTTTCCTGGAGATGCTAGAAATAAACAGTTTTCAAACCTTAATATGGAAGGAAACCTTTGAAATGGCAAAAGATGAAAACACCTCACGTTACCTTTAGGAGTCCGGCGAGGGATTTTCTTGGGCATTATCTCAAGATGAACAACAATTTCATCCGGATTTCCACCTTCCTCCTCTATTGCCTGAAGACCAAAGACAGAGTTATGAAACAATCACTGAGCTATTGTGCATTTATCAGTGTCACAACAACACAAATACACATACAATACATAAACAAATGCAATGTCACAGATTTGAACAAGATTTCAAACCAGACATGCACAAAACACTGATATACAACTAACTTTATCCAAAAACAAACAGCAATAACATCAGAGTGAATATAAACAGCACAGACTGCAATAAACATCCACCTCAGCAGGTTAACACCACGCATGCGTCACATTAATCGCTTTATCAATGCACGGAGCATCTAAAGCCACTGTCACAGTGAAATAAAGAGGTTTTGTTCATGCCTTTTTGAGTCTGTCTGACAGCAGACTCTTGTTGCCGCTGATGTCGAGGTCTCGTCGCTTCAGCTCGGCCTTCAGGTCGATCACTCTCAGCTCGGATAGCTTACGGACGCCCGGCTCCACCGGCCCCAGATCCGCCGCCGACGAGTCTGACATGCTGGGAGATGTTGTGAGGATATCGCGGTGTGTGTTGAATTGTAAATCTCTCCTCCAAGCACACAAACACACAGCAGATGCAACTCGACGCACCGCGTTTCACACTCGCAGCAAAATGGCGCCGCAGACCGGCGTTCTGCGCATGCGCTAGCGGTGAGCATTTTCTACGCATGCGCAGAGACGTCGCGCTATACGGCCTTGAAAACTGTTTTACATTGTGAAAATGTTTCTGTAACGTTTACACCAAGTAACAAACACGTTAGAAATGTTATTTTGAAAGTTCTAGGAACGTTCAAATCATCCAGCATTTTTATATTTATATATTGTATAATATTGGGGTATAATACATGCAAAGTATTGGGGTCTTGGGCTCCTGGGCTGGGCTCCTTTTAATAAAAATACAGTTTATTCAAAGTCACAATAATAGCACATTAACAGCAGGTGGAGCTGTTGTACTTTTTATGTCATTATTATCGCTTTACTCGTTTTATAAATAAAACGAATATGAATAAAATTAATAATTTAAATGTTTAAAAAGTGTTATTTCAGTTTTGCTCTCTTATAACCTGTCTTATAACCTCAAATTAGATCTTTATAAGATCAAAAGATCTAATCTCTGGGTATATATGCACACACACACACTCACACATATATATACTATGAATAATACATACTATATACCACATAAAAGTAGTAGTCTGGCAGTATGTGTGTATGTATTTTAAGCAGCCCAGATTTCTCAACACTAAGTATCTTTAAGGTCTTTGAAATTGTAGCTTCTGTGGTCAATGAAACCACTTGTCAGGAAAAGTCTTCTAGCAGCTGTAAGCACACCAGCCTTATGCTTTAATTACAAGAGTCAGGCCACTAAGAGCTAAACACACACACACAAACACACACACACACACACAAACACACACACACACGCACACAAACACGCACACAAACACACACACACGCACAGGATGAACAAACATGAAACGGACAAAACCACATAATCACATTGTTAAATTACACTCATAAAATGAAACGTATCAAAGTTGAGCTGCAGGCTATAATCACAGATCAGCACGATGTGTCCAAAACTTCAATCACGCAAAATACAGAAATACAGACGTTATTTTATAATGTGTCTGATTGTTTAGCTGCTAATAACACATTAAAGAGCTTCAGATTACTATAAACAGCTTTTTTAAAAGCTTTTACTGGCTGTATATCTGAAAAATCCATGTCAAATGTGAAAAATGTGTTCAAATGAAATTATAGTTTTCTAATGACAGACATTAAGTTGCCTTTTTAGTTCAAGAGAGCTTTATTGTCATTACAACTATTGTCTACAAAACTAATTTCAAACATTTAAGAAAACACCTACAGACTGAAAGACTTAAGATCATAAGAAACATTTTAGGCAAGTGATCCTAAACGTTTGACTGGTAGTTTTTCAAGAAGGAATATAAAGTCAGCCTAAATTTCTGTTTGAGACGATATTTACAACTCCCCAGACAATGCACTTTAATTAGAAACTCAGTATAAATCACTGTTGCCATGGAGACAAGGGTGGACTGGATCAGTGTTCTCATATGGTTCTGATGATAGCATATGGTTCTCATATCAGTACTGATGTTATCTAAGTCCTGACTTCAGAATGTTCAATTGTTATGTTGATGTAATTCTTAGCTGTATATCATACTTGTCTTAACTTCATGATCTGAAACATGGGTGGTTTTGTGGCTGTGCTCTAATTTTCAACTCAAGCTGGTGTATACATGCCAAAAAAGTGCTTCTAAGATCACTAAGTATTAAAATAAAGTGTATTTGCTGGATTTGTTTGCAATGCACTGCATTTTATGTTCATTTTTGTACTGTGAGTTAGGGGGCACATTTGCGCTCACCCATCTGCTGAGATTCAAGGATTTATCATAACCTCTGGTGAGTCCACAAAACTCATCACCCAAGATGCCTCGCGGCCTGGTCTCTAATCACCAGCACGCTGCCTGCGTGAGCCACAGGACATAAACACAGAGCCCGAACCCGCAGACATAATGAAAGTGCTGTAACTGAGATACCAGTTCAAATGAGAAACAGAAGGTTTGTTTGAAACCTTCAGAGAACACTCAAACAATATGGTTCATATAGCCAGTAACTGAAAAGAAGATTTGTATTAAAAATCAGTGTGACACTAGTTGGTTAAAAGTAAAAAGGTTAGTTTTGAAGTTATTTCCTGCCAGTGTTCGGCCTTGATAAAAGTTGATTTAAGCAATTATGGACATAATTCACAACCAGAGCTGCCGGTAACCCTGTGACACTGAGCTGAGGGTCAGGTTTGAATCGAAAGGGTTCAAACAAACACAACTTGGATGCATAAAAAGTCAGAGGTCAACGTTATCTCTTTCAATAAGTATTAAGTGATGAAAACAACAGGAGAGCATGCAGAACGCTCGGGGGAAATAAGGGCGTGATATTGTAAACCTGATTGCAAAGACGCAGGCCAAGATGAAGTTCCTGCCAACAGTTTTGAACTTCACAGTTTAGGTTCACTGAATGATGAACATCGTGCTCCCCAGTGAGACTCCAAACACACGACTAGAACCCCAGATGTTTCTGTTGCAGTTTTTAACACTTCAGAGTCGCTATCATTGCTTAAGGTTTGAAATTGTGATGTCATAAGGCACGTACAGGCAAACACCCTCCATGTGTTTTTTTTACGTCAAGAAATGTGATTAAAGTTGATATACTAGCATGTGTGATTGATGGCTAACATGACAAGCTTTTGTCAAAGCCTGAGTCGTTTTCCTGCGCTTAACAAAGAGTTTCCGACAACAGTCTGAAAGCCAAGATGTGTTGAACAGGCTAAAATCAAACAACAGCTTATGGAAATTGTTTTTAATTTACTATCGGCACTAATTCAATGAAAACCAGGACAACTGCCACATGTTCTCATATCTGCCAAGAGACTTTCACAGAATCCAAACTCAACCTAGAGCAACTTGAGAGGGAGAGAAAATGTGATGTTTAACCAACAACACGTTGTTGATTTTGTTGCATCTTCGTCCAAATGTTTCTGGATTTCTTTCTATTTCTCCATTAATTTTGTATAAAGTTGTTTGCATTATATATTTACTGGAATATTGAATGTTATATTTATGTCAACAGTTGTATGATACTGTGCCCAAGATCCTGACACATTAAACTAAGATATTCAGATAGCTTTGTACTGGGGTGGGGGGGGTTTGGTACCAAATTACAAACCTTCCTCCATCATCTAGCTGAGGCTGCTGAACACCAACTAATCTCTAATTACAGCTACAGACCCCTAAACAGAGAACCATCCTGTTTAATGTTCTCGTCTCGCAACCCCTCCAGGAAACCAGATTGTTTTCATAGCTCTGTAGACGGTCATTTCAGAAGATCCTTCGGGAAAGAGGAAACAGCAATTTAACCCTGTTGTCTAGACACATACAGGAGAAAAGTTTAGTTTATAATCATCCATTAGTAATGTACA
>JAZGTK010019597.1:0-11321 GCA_036877625.1 Ambastaia sidthimunki
GGTGAATGAAGGTCCCGCGCGTGTGTTCTCGTGTGTCAGTGTGAAAACATCCCGACTGCGGTTCGCTCCGCCAGACAGCGCGCGTTTCGTGTTTTAAGAGCGCGTTGTGCGCAAACGGTGGGGATCGACACCTCAGCTGTGTGTTGCGTGTCTGCGCGCCCCGCTTCACTTCAGCGTCTCAGCACAAAAGGACTGACGCTCGGCGCTGCGCACCGCCGCTTCTCTTCATTCGCTCTAATAGACACTCAATACACACGCGCGCTCGGCGAGACGCGTGACTGAAACGTTGACGCGTTCAACGCGGTGTCGTTATTAGCGTCAGGGTCAGTGATGGTTAAATGAAATGATTAAAATGTGTTAAAGTTGTGCGGGATGCCTGTGTGTTGAGTTTGACGCGCGGGTGAGCTGTTGTGATGGCGGAAATACGAGCCGCATCTGAAGCGTCTGAGTTCCGCGCGGCTCATGCGGATACTTTCATGTTCTCATCGTGTTTTGCGCTGCTCGGTTACTGATTATAAACTAATGAAACTCGCAGGTTTGTTGTGTTGGGAGTGAAGCGCAGCTGGTGTCACGAGTGGATCTCGCTGAAGAACATCCGCAGCGCTGATCGGGTCAGAACCTGCAGACGGGCTTTCTGACCACAATCACGACTTTTCTCTTTACTTTCAGCAACTTTAATGTGATGTTCTTTAACCTGTGTCACCGCCAACATCACTTTAAAAATTCACCTCAATAATGGCTTGTAATTACTGCTGTTGGTTAAAAGTCCCTTTAAGATGGATTGCCAAGCGTGTCTCTTTTCCTGCTTTACAGGAAGAGCTGAAGGAGGAAGAACGAATGGAGACAGGAAGTGAAGAGGATGGAAAGGAGGAAAATTTAGGAGACACGGCTGAGGACATTCCCAGCACTGTAAACGATGGAGGTCCCACAGGTGTCAAAGCTCCTGCAGACCCGCTCTCACCTGGCATGGAGGTCGAAACCAAAAATGGTAGCATCTCATCACTGACGTCTGAGGGGAAGTCCCCGCCATCTTCTCTGCTAGAGTCATCAAACCAGTGCTCCACTCAACAGGAAGTAGATGTGTGTGGACATGATGGTAAGTGAAAGTGAAAGTGACATGTTTCTGTCAGATATGGTAACCCATAATGAACCCAGAATGTGACCTCTGCATTTAACCCATCACTGGTGAGGAGTGACTGTCTGTTATTTGGAACTTGAGGCAATAACATTAATCTCATCGTGATGCAGCCGCTTACATCAGAGCAACTAGCACATCTGTGATAAAGAATGAGGTCACACATGGACCTCATTACTGCCTCAGTTACTGCAGTGAACAATACCAATTACCCTGAACAAACTAACAGAGTGATTTATTACACTGACAAATAGCTCTATATTGACTGTACCTAAACTTATGACATAAGAATTTGGTAGAGTACAGATGTGAGATGTTAGATACAGGTTTAATGTCTGTCTGATGAGGTTTAGTGTCTGATGAGAAGCTCTTTATACATTTACATTGAGTAAGTGTTGACCTACTATCACCCTTTCCAAAGACACCATCTCAACATCATTTTCTGCATTCTTCCTATAGTCTGGCTATTTAAACTCAGACAGTACTTCATCCATAGGGGAAGCCCTTCTTCTGTTTTCAAGTCATGAAAGACAAAAGTATCATTACAAAGTTTGAGTGGTTTATGTAAAAGTTTCATGAAAACCATATGTGTGGATCACACTACACATCAACTGACTTGTCTTTAACTGACTTGTCTTTAACTGACTTGTCTTTAACTGACTTGTCTTTGTTAATCTGGCTGTCTGACTTTTAATGACACTTTGCCTCATCACTGTATTTATACACTCACACGTGTGTGTGATCATTCACTTAACCAGTCAATATGTACTGAAAATTTAAACACACATTTATATTATATCCCAAATGATGGGAAGCCTATGTGAAATCCAGTCTGATCAGTCAGAAACACATTTCCCAAAATCCTGCTTTAATGAGATATCAAATCACATGAATGTGGTTTGGATCTGGTTTGTAAAAAGTACGACATGCTCTGAATATAATGGCATTACAGCTGAAGACATGGAATTGTTTCCAGTTGAATAATTTAGTGTAAATATGTAGCAGGTGCATTTAGAGGGTGTTTTTGAATGCAGTAAAGTGGATGAGATAAGCATAAAGAACACATACTGTATGCTAGCCTTTCATAAAAAAGATCCAGCAGTGTGTGCCAGTTAAAATACTGCTCTTACACTCAAACTGTATTGTGCCAGAACCACAGTATGTGTGTGATGTGGGATTTGTAGGTCTTTAGCACAATCCTGAAGGAATCTGTGTGTGAAAACAGAAATGTGCAGTATGACAGATGTCTTTACAGAAACGTGAGGGGAAAAGTTTAAAATCTCTTGTCATAACCAGAAATGATATCATTAAACCTCAGTCTGTTTCAGATCAGCAAATGTCTGCTGAGCCCGAGGGTTCTGGTATTGAGGAAAGCACAGTTACACCTGCTCAACTACTGCCTAACACGGAGGTAACCTCAGCCAGTACAGATTTTACAAAGTGTGTTTTTCACGTAATATACTTTGTCCAGCCTCAGTTTATTGTGCAGTACTAAAAACTGTAAGTAAGCCATTCATCGATTTTTATTTAATCAGAAACAGACGCTATCTAGGGAAGTTCAGCTGGACGATATTGTGTTTTGAAAAAACATTTGGAAACAAACATCATTTTTTGCAGTTGTATGATGCAAGAGAAATGACACACTTCACCTTTAAAACGTTTTTAATCTGTTGGCTGTAATTTGAGCTGTTATAGTAGTTTTTTGATATAGTTGTTTTATGGCTCTCTATTGTTCTCATTCCTAGGATCAGGTAGTTGTGATGTCAGAGACTGTAAAGGCTCCATCGTCAATACCTATGAGAAACTGTAAGTTGTTTATGTATCTGTAAAGTTGTGTATCATTCTCGTTATTGTTAAGTTGTTTGTGTTGGTTGTAACGTGTATTTCGTTGTGTGTTTGATTTTGTTTGGTTGTGCGATTGTTTTCTTTAACAGTGTGTTTGGTTGTTGTTTTTAATCATTTGTATGTGTTGTGTTACTATATTGGAATGTTATCTCTTTGTATTTATATAGAGTGTGTTTATAATTAGTTGTGTTAATATAGTTGTGTGTTCATCAGGTTCAGGGTGTAAATTAGAAGTGGGAGTGTCATCATGTCTTCTGACTCCATCTGCCTCTCCAGGAGCAGCTGAAGAACGAGGGATGAATGAGGGAATGTGAGTACGGAAAAGAAAAAAAGCTCAAATGTGTGTAAAACACCAAATGACCTTCCAGCAGAATCAGTGGGAGTGAATCATAGTGAAAAACTGATGTTTGGAATGTAAAGATAAAGTGTTGTGACATGAAGCTGATTTTTTCCTTTGCTTTTTCGACATGGATTTTGGGATGAAATGTGACATAATAGGAGAAATTCTTTGAGACACGTTGAGTTATCTTTCTGAAAAACAGAGCTGGTTGTATTTATTTATGTTTGTGTCAGAGGTGGCTTTGTGAAGTTGGAGACAAGTGGCATGAATCCAGTTGACTGGACTGTAGCAGATGTAGCCGGCTACTTCACTGCAGCTGGATTCCCTGAGCAGGCACTGGCCTTCAGGACACAGGTACACAACTCAACCACACAACGCTTGAACACGCAACAGGTTTTGTATGGGCCATCACTAAAATGTCAACTGGATTAAAATGACTGAAACATAATGCAGAGTGTATTGTGGTGTATCGTTTATCTGACAAACTGTTTATTCCCGACAGGAAATTGATGGGAAATCACTGCTTCTAATGCAGAGAAACGATGTGTTAACAGGCTTGTCAATCAGACTTGGTCCCGCCCTGAAGATCTATGAGCGGCATGTTAAAGTTCTTCAACAGACCCACTTTCAAGATGATGAAGCTTTCTGCTGAGACACACACTGGAGTGTGAACACCACAAGTGACTCACATATACCAATATTCATAATCTTTGGACATGTTGTTTTTAAAACACCCACTTCCAGAATTACTAATGAGAATTTTTCTCCTTGTGACATTCCTAAATTCCTGCTTCCCTCACACAGCTGCATATGCACATGTGTACATTTTTATTTTTAATCAATATTCCCATACATTTTAAGATAACATTCACAAGAACAACAGGACTAAAATGAACAAAACAAAATAGGGAGAAAGAACATGAAACATGAGACAAAAAAAACCTTTCAACACGGTTTTGGAAAGACTGATGGTTCTGTGCAGTTAGTGCTCTGATATGGACACTGCTCAGATACTCACCTTTCATTTCATTAACTGGCTTGATCTCGTTACACCAGCAGAGGGCAGAACATCATTTTTTTGGACTTCCCTGGTTTCTGTCGGTGGCTGTTACAGAAGATTTTTAAGTAACTTTTTTACTTTTCCTCCAATGATGAGGAAGCTGTCTGGATACATTTTAAGAGGACAATTCAGATTGGAAGTTTGATCCTAAGCTTCAGTGTAAACTGAAACAACTGAGGGAAAGCCTGTTGATGAAATCTCAGATTTGGACTTCAAAGCAGAATGTTTCCAGTGTTCCTGTGTCTTGCACCTTCATCAACAAATGTTGATGCAGATCTTTTGCGCACAATCAGGTGGGCTTCTCAAGTCCCAGATTTCCCATCCATATAATTCTGGCTGTGGAATGTCACCATTGCTAACTGTGTGTAACATTTGTAAAAATACAGTTTGAGGTGATGTCCATGTTGCAGAGAAATGATGGAAGAAGAACTGTATGTTATTGTAAGAACTGCCTTCAAGAAGTAGATCATATAAAAACATTTTTATAACATAAAGCCCTTTAACTCCAGTGTCTTCTGTCTTTTATGAAGTGGCACCATGTGGACTCAGACATTGTGGACATACGGATGCCTCCACCAGACTCATAAGTGGGACTGTTACTGTTTACAGAAGGCATTTGTTGTAATTCTCTAAAGGTCTGTTTATTTTTTATTGTGACGCATCCCCCTACAATAGGTCAGTTGGATATTATAGAAATGTTTTGGCTTGACTGACATTTGTAACACCTCACATTCCTATATGTCTAAATCTATTTATTTGTTTGTATGTTTGTTGCATATTCTACTTCTGTGATGTGGATATTCAGTGAAAAAAAATGCAGAGCGGCAGCCTATGAGAAATTCATTGGATTGTAAAAAAAAGTTTTTTTAAACTTACAGTCAGTGTTCCGTTATTCAGTTCTGATGAAAGAAATTAGGAAACTGTTGTGGTCATGCTTGTAGATGTTTCAACATTTTGCAAGAAAACAAACATCACAAAACATTTCATAAAGCAAGTGATTTTACACAGTAAACTCGTTTAGTGCAGATACACGACCTGCCAGCAGAGGGCAGCCGATCGAAACATCCAGCCTGGGATCAAATGACGTCATAGAGATTTAATAAAATGGAATAACTATAAAGTTAGTTGAGGTAATTGAACACTTGAACAGTAGACCAGAATCCACCTCTGTGACTGAAAAAAGCTTCAAACGAATCATTCTCATGCTGAATATTGTGTAAGTGTTTTATTTTGCTTATTTCAGTATTCACGCAGTTTCATTTTGAGAACATTGAGTCTTTTATTGAACTGAGCATCACTTGTTTCTCTGTCAGATTTTTCTGTTATTTTGTAATGAGGAAATTGGTTGCATTAAACAGATATTCTCAAAGACACACTGTATGCACACTGTATGTTTTTAAATCTTTTGTAGTTGTGTGTGTTTGTTATAATCAATAAATGCCTGGCATGAGTTGAGTGGGCAAGAGAATGAAAGAGCAAGAGGACAAACGCGGATGAAATTGTTTCAGCATTGCATGTTACAGGGATTATTGTGTCTGAAGGTTAATGTGTGGTGGGATGGGTTTCAGAGCATGTAGAAGAAGACGCCACACAAACACAGTCATCTAGGCATGGAGCCTGCAGTCCTGCTGCATACTGCACTGCACTGAGACCACCAGAACTATAAACTCCTGACATCCAGAAGAAAGAGGCTTCTGATTGTTTGAGACCCAGAACGGGCTCCATTTTACAGCCAGACATTTCCACCAGCCTGCCTCACCATGCCCACCACAGGAGCCTCTGGAGAGTGAGTATATATTAGTATAACCAGCATTTGGGTTTGGGTGTGTTTGTGTAGATGTGTTGTTACAGGAGTTTATAGCTCCTGCTGATGTGTATGTTTTATCATCGATAACGTCAACACTGATACATATATTTGAGTGTTTGTGTTTGTCTGGTAGTTTGATCTTTGCAGTAGACATAGCTGTGCTCTAAAAACAGACCAGTGTCACATGAAGAAACAGGAGACCAGACAGCAGTGTGTGTGTGCGCGTGTGTGTGTGTGTTGTTTTCACAAATGTTTCATTCTGCTTATACTTTTTCAAAATAACAGAAGATATTTAAAGGGTATTTCAGCCTTTTAGTCTCTCACTTTTTTTTTTCAGTAACTAACGTTTATTGACATTTTAAGGTTCTATTACAATGATTGTGTGCAGTTTATTGTAACATTGTGCAGTTTAACAATATTATTATGCAGGACTGTCTAATATTCATGGGCTGTGCGCAGTCACACATTCACAGGTTTTCTAAGTGGGAGCTAAACTGAATTGAATGATACACTATGACAATCTCTCTGTGTATTAAACAAAGTGCAAAGGCAGAAGACTTCTCCACTGCTATTCTGAGACAGAAGATCCGACCGAACCGACTCATAGTGGATGAAGCTGCAAATGAGGACAACAGCATTGTGTGTCTGTCACAGGTCTGTGTGTGTTGAGCGGTTGTGTCGACAGTAAGCAAGTGTAAAGTGTTTGGGTTTGTCTACATGTGTGAGTGTGTGTGTTGTAGGGTAAAATGGAGGAGCTGCAGTTGTTTCGTGGAGACACTGTAGTGTTACGTGGTCGGAAGCGAAGACAGACAGTCTGCATCGTTCTCACAGATGACACGTGTGCCAGTGAACGTGTGCGCATGAACCGCGTCACCCGCAATAACCTGCGTGTGCGGCTTGGTGATGTCATCAGGTATGCATGGATTCACTGGTTTCTCATTTCCAGCTGTTTTCCCGGCAACCTTACCAGAGCACCAATCAGACACACCCCCTCTTCAGAAAACCCTCCCCCTTCAATAACACAGCTGTAATTATTGTACTAATTATTGAAAATCCCCTTTACACATAAACGAATGAGACCACAGCCCTCTTCTCAGTTTAAGGTCAGTGGTTTGATATTACAGGACACCTAGTTCAGTAGATGTTCTGAATTTCTTACAAATCACTTATAGCAAATTTAAAATCATTAAATCAATGTATTGGAATCTAGAGGCCTCAGCTGAGGTTTGTGATGAAGTTTAAGGCTGTGAAAGGCTGCTGCAGTATGTGTGTGTGTGCGTGTGTGTAGCATCCACGCCTGTCCAGATGTCAAATACGGGAAGCGCATCCATGTTCTACCTATTGATGACACCATTGAGGGACTGACTGGCAACCTGTTTGACGTTTTTCTAAAGCCTTATTTCCTGGAGGCCTACCGGCCAGTTCACAGAGGTACGTGTGCTCCTGTGTTTTCACAGACTATTCAAGTGTGCTGTTGTGTTTGGATTACACATAGATTTGGGAATTGGGTCTATGTTGAGGTTTAGGTAAAGATTTGTGGGACAGAGCGAGTGACATGTATTTGTCAGTTATGGTTACCCATAACCAGTAACCAGTAGACCACAACTGCCCCCAGTAGACAGCTGGAGTAAGCTAGAGGTTTCTGTAGAGATTCATGATTAAGTTATGAGAAAGCTTATAAAACAGTCGCGTATACAGAGTAACATTAATACATTTATAAAATAACGCATTCATACCTGGACCTCATTCATACCTCATACCTGGCAAAAAACATACATAAGAGAAATAAGGGTTTTTATAGAATATTTACTCTTTGTAAATTGACTTTTTAAAGGCTTTTAATTTATTTTGGAATTGGAGCTCCTTGTAATTGAACATGGACAGATATTTGCATGAATGAATTGGTGAATTCAGTACAGGTCTGTACAGCACTCAGTAAGGATTACATAGTGTAGTTGTTGCTCAACAGGTCCTATTTTCTTCCATAGAATAAGTGACAATGAAGCAAACGTCTGAGCTCTCTGTTTTTCAGGTGATATTTTCTTGGTGAGGGGCGGCATGAGAGCGGTGGAGTTTAAGGTGGTAGAAACAGACCCCACACCACACTGCATTGTTGCCCCAGATACTATTATCCACTGTGAAGGAGAGCCTATCAGACGAGAGGTGTGTGAGTGTTACTGCTACATGTTCTCCAGTTCAGTGTCAGCGTCTGATGATGTCATGTGGTGTGTTGATGATGTCAGGATGAGGAGGAGAGTCTGAATGACATTGGGTATGATGACATTGGGGGCTGCCGTAAACAGCTGGCTCAGATTAAAGAGATGGTGGAGCTGCCTCTCAGACACCCCGGCCTCTTCAAAGCCATTGGAGTGAAGGCAAGAATCGCTATAAACTTCTGCCAGTTTCTCTGTCTGTTGTCCATCTATCCATTCAGTGTTTATGTCTATTTATACAGTAAATTAAGAAAATCGCTCACACGTATGTTTTGGTGCACAAACTCACTGTCCTTCTGCAGCCTCCGAGAGGAATCCTGCTGTATGGACCGCCTGGCACAGGCAAGACTCTGGTGGCTCGTGCTGTTGCTAATGAGACAGGAGCCTTCTTCTTCCTCATCAATGGTATCTAAAGCCACAATTTAAAGCTGCTGGGACTGTTTGTTGTCTTGCATTAACAGATGCCTTTAAACACAAGTAAACTCTACATCAAAAATAATACTGCAAAACTCAGCTGTGCTTATTTTCAATGCAGAGCGTCCAGAACCACACACACAAAACCAAAGCAGAAGATCATATTGTATTACTGAATCAAATATCGTATCAATAACTCTTATGTTCAATGCATTATCGTCTCTTTGTATTGCAGGGCCTGAAATCATGAGTAAGCTGGCAGGAGAGTCTGAGAGTAACTTGCGAAAAGCTTTTGAGGAGGCTGAAAAAAACGCCCCTGCGATTATCTTCATTGATGAGCTGGATGCAATCGCTCCAAAACGAGAGAAGGTAGAAAAAGACTAAAAATAAATTGTGTGTCCAGTCTGATGTTACAGAGAAGAATGTGCCATTGGTTTGATGTCATGCTGTAGACTCATGGAGAGGTCGAGCGAAGGATCGTCTCTCAGCTGCTGACCCTGATGGATGGCCTGAAACAACGTGCTCATGTTGTCGTCATGGCAGCCACAAACAGACCCAACAGTGTGGATCCTGCACTTCGCCGTTTTGGTGCGAGCAAAGTACAAGTACACAGGAAACCTCCAGTGACTTATTCACTGTCAGTCTGAACAGCACAAACCATGTACTTGTGCTACAGTGTGGTAACAGCTCCTCTGTGCAGGCCGGTTTGACCGTGAGATTGACATTGGCATCCCGGATTCCACGGGCAGGCTGGAGATTTTACAGATTCACACCAAAAACATGAAACTGTCAGAAGATGTGGATCTGGAACAGGTGAGAGTAATAAAAGGTGGAGAGTCTAATGTATGTCAGATGTTTTAGGAATTCTCTCAGTTTTTGTGTATGTCAGATCTCCATGGAAACACACGGGCATGTGGGAGCAGATGTGGCAGCTCTGTGTTCAGAGGCTGCGCTTCAGGCCATCCGTAAGAAGATGACTCTGATTGATCTAGAGGATGACAGCATTGATGCCGACCTTCTCAACTCTCTTGCCGTCACTATGGACGACTTCAAGGTCGGAGTCCACGTTCACAAACACTGATACAACATCTTGTTTGAACTTTTTTGCAGTCTTTTCCCTCTCACAAAACAAAACTCACACGCAGATGTCGCTTCACCAGAGACGTAATAGAGATCTTGGTTATATTTTAAGTAACAATGTTTTTACTAAAATAAAAAACAATCAAATAAAAAGATACATAAATCAGACAAAAAGTTTGCTTATTTTTCTTTCTTATGGACCTGTTTCTCATTGTCTCTTTCAGTGGGCTCTGAGTCAGAGTAACCCGTCTGCTCTGAGGGAGACAGTTGCAGAGGTTCCTCAGGTAAACTGGGAGGACATTGGAGGACTTGATGAGGTGAAGAGGGAGTTACAGGAGCTTGTGCAGGTAAAACCACAAACACACACACACACACACACACAATCTAACAGAAATGAAGTGGTCATGCATTCAATCTCTGTCTTTGGTAAGTATCCCGTAGAGTATCCTGACAAGTTTTTGAAGTTTGGAATGACTCCGTCTCGAGGGGTTCTGTTTTATGGCCCACCAGGCTGTGGAAAAACCCTACTAGCTAAAGCCATTGCCAACGAGTGCCAGGCTAACTTTGTGTCCATTAAAGGTGTGTGTGTGAGAGAGAGTTATAAAGGACCGGCTGCATACATGTGTGTGTGTGTGTGTGTGTGTGTGTGTAATTCATTTCATGTCTTGTGTGAATGGCAGGACCAGAGCTGCTCACCATGTGGTTTGGTGAGTCGGAGGCAAACGTCAGAGACGTGTTTGATAAGGTGAGCAGATGATTGATATGATGATGTCATATCAGCCATAGTGATGATATTCTGTCAAGCCTTTTACGTGTTTTACCCTGAGCACCTCTGAATGTGGCTTGAGTGAAGCTCAGCCCTGTTTACCTGTGAAGTATGTTCTCTGAGAAACCATCCCTTGCAGATCCATTCACTACCGTGTGCTATTGTTGTTGTGATATCAGGCACGGCAAGCTGCCCCATGCATTCTGTTTTTTGATGAGCTGGACTCCATTGCTAAAGCACGAGGGGGCGGAGCTGGAGATGCAGGGGGTGCGGCCGACAGGGTCATTAACCAGATTCTGACAGAAATGGATGGGATGACCAACAAGAAGAATGTCTTTATTATTGGTGCCACCAACAGGTGAGGAAAGCTTGTGTGAGCGGTGTGTAAAAGGATTCTGGAATGTCTCAATAACTGTCTGACGTCCGTGTCTCCCTCAGGCCTGATATTATTGACCCTGCTATTCTGAGGCCTGGCCGTTTGGATCAGTTAATCTATATCCCTCTCCCTGACCTGCCCTCCCGCACTGCAATCCTAAGAGCCAACCTGCGCAAGTCCCCTATCGCTGAGGTCATTGACACAAACACACTGGCACACTGAAGAGTCACTGACAGTGTTGCTGTATCGCTGAGGTCATTGACACAAACACACTGGCACACTGAA
>JAZGTK010019598.1:0-11321 GCA_036877625.1 Ambastaia sidthimunki
CTGTTCCTACTTGTACACAGCTTTGTGAACTGTGTTATGTTGGCATGACGTGATTAGTACACATCACACTGTCTCTTTAAACGTCCTCATGTTTCTGCTGCTGTAAATGATGGTAATGAACTTTCAGAGGTTGAGCTCAGGAGTCAGTGTTTTACAATGCTAGACGTGACATGTTCTGAATCATTCAGAAAACACTCGCTCCTGCAAAACCCAAAACTGTTTCTAAGAACCGCCGGCACCAGAGGAGTTATAGAGACATAGAGACACACAGACCAGACACTGAATGTTTAGATATAGAATGATATATATACTGTATATATATAATGCAACTCTGTAATTTAAAAGTGAATAAGGCAGTTCTGAGGTGGGAAGAAGGCAGAGAATGAAAGATGACAGAGTTCTGCCGGCTCTGATCTGAGGTTGAGTTCTGCCCTTATCACAGAGAGTCTGACACCCCTCTCGCCTTCATTTAAATTGCTAAATCTGACCTTCAACAAAACATTTAAAAATGTCCCCAGATTGTTTTTCTCTTGCTGTGACGCTCCACAGAACTCGTTCTCTATAGACACTGAAGCGATCGGTACAGCTCCAGGAATAAAGCTCAGATAAAACACAGCTTGTGTTGAGTCAAGAGAACTGTGAACAGTGGTTTGATTTCACACAGACGTAAAACATGTTTATTTGAGAAAATATTATTTCCTTTATCAAATATGATGTAGCGGCATCTGTAGAGAGAAAACATCTGTGACATTTAAGTTTTTTAATCACTGATCTGTGTTTGTATCTTTCGTTATGAAACATCAGACATGAAAAAGGAATTTCACAGTGAGAACAGTGTTCTGAACATGAGAACAGTTCTGCTGTTGTTCTTCTGAACACTTTCACAAATGAAAGACTGACAGGAAAGAACATTAATCAACGTTGTGCATATGCAAATATGTTAGCAAGCGCCATGTCTCAGCGCTTAAGAGAGGCTGCATTTAAATTCTTCTGAGAGACTTTCTCTCCAAAGCAACGTGTAAGTACTTTTAAAGAAAACTACTCTAACCAAACCACAAGTGCCAGTGTGGGGTTTTAAAACGTTATGCTTAGATAATGGAGATAATGGACTTTTAAGCAGAACAGCTTAGAGAGATGGCAGTCTGTGATTAAATACTGTGGGTTAGTACAGAGGTGAGGGGTTATCCATTGAGGACATGCAACCTTCACTTCTTCAGCTGTGCAGTGTCAGTATACTTCATATCTCAGCTCAGTGTGCAGAAACATCTGTAAGTTCTTTAAAGCTTTTGAAAGTCTGATGTCGTGGGGTGAGAATTAGGCAGTAAAAAATTTTTGAACTAGTTACTTTTGCAGTTGTTTTTGGTTGTACTAGTAGTGCAGTAAACCACACCAACATACATCCCTAAAGTATGTATTATGCCTCAGTCTTATCAGAGGACAGTTCAAATACAAATGACTAATTGCTTCATCCCTCGTTTATAATTCCCTCTTTAAAACATAACTGTGGATTTGGAGTCTGTAGATGTTAGATAATGTGCTGTGTGCTGTTCCAGGATCAGCTGTTAGACACTGATCAGACTGAAGCCCAGCTGGACTGACTGCACACATCTGTTCCTGAACACAACCAACAGTTCAGTGCCACACATGAACTTAAATCAACCTGATGTTTTTACAGAAGATCTGGAAGATCAGCACAGTTCACAACATCATGAAACATGGCTGCAAGATTTTACTGTAATATTACTTCATAATATACTGTCATTGTATTCAATCCACCTATAGTGTTATGTTATGATATACGATATGCTATTTGTAATGTTACGCATAAGATCATGTTCTATATATCTTAACATATAACACATACAACATGTAATGCGTACAATATCACATAGAACATGTTATGATCTTGTATGTGTTCTGCAGTAGATTCTCAGTATTTATACTCATGGAAATTAAACAATATGTAGCTCATCTGTACTACAGTCTGAGGTTTCAGCACATAAAGACAGAACGTGTCTCAGAGTTCATTCTCCTGGTGACTGTGTGAAATAAAAGCAGCGGCAGTAATGAGTTCAGTGCAGTAAATGATTCTGTACTGACTGAAATCAGTGATCAACACACAGCCAGTAGCTGCTCAGTTACTGAAGACTGTGGAGTTCATTTCTGCTGATCTCTTACATTGAGAAGAAGGTGATAAGTGAGAAACAGGCTGAAATTGACTCTGTTATTAGTAGAACAGATGATAAATGTGTTTGTAGTGGAAGCAGAACTCTGTGAAAATACTGTGATCAAAAAAGAACGACTTCTGTCTTTTCTGTGTATTATACGGTTACTTTTCTGTAAGGTAACTTAAATTTCTGTAAATTTACGGCTCCATGTTTTTCAATTAAAATGAGGCTGACGTGAAATCCTCATGCAGGCAGTACAGATACTCAAATATCTCATGAAGTTCTCTGAAGTTCAGCCCACAAAGCTGCAAACATCTCTCTGCAATTTAGGGTTAGATGGACTGTTTATAAAACTTTCACATCCAGCCCGTCTCATTGTAACTGCATGGAAATAGTCTATAAATAAAAAATATCTCTTTCATTTGTCTTTCACAAAATAATGGAATGTTTTTGGAAGGAAAGGTTCAGTCTTTTTAAGCTCTGCTCCCTCTTACTGTTGTCTGGACTTCACAGGCTGTTTCTGTTGCTAGTCCAGTGTCAGAAAAGATTTCACAGGCTTTCAAGTGGCTCATACTGTGGGCTGCGCTAACCCGCTTCTCTTCAGTGTGCGCTAATAATGTTTCTCCCCAGCAGTATAGGGCAGCAGATTCTTCACTGAGCTGAGATGTTTCATCTCCATCATGACGCTCTGTGAGATCCAGGTCCTGTGCAGAGGAGTCCAGGGAGACCCTGACGTGTTTCTGGTGTGCTGGGAGAGGAGCAGAGAAGGTTTTTCAGAGCAGATGCTGATGGAGCGTCACTGTTGCTCTGAAGAGGTTTTTGTTGGTTCTTAATAAAGAGCAGATGTTGAAAAACCTATATAGCCCAGATCATATACAGGCTGTTGAAATGGAAAAATTGATGATGGACCATTGAGTTATTGAAAATTAATGCTCACCTGAGGTAAGTTATGCTGTATGAGGTGGAAGGTACCTTGAGGTTTGCATTAATTTTAAATAACGCAGTGTACAGCAGTCTGTCGTTCTGCTTCTAGGGTTGCCACAGCTCAAGATATTTTTTTTTTCAGACCAACAATTAAACCTGACATTAATAGTACCATAAATTTAGTTTCTTAGTCTCAAAATGCGTTAAATAAACAGGTTTTCCCAGGTTGGTGATTCGCTCACGGGTGGAGTGGTGATGGCCCAAAGCTTCTTCAGGGCTTAAACCAGCCCTTCTGGTTACCAGCCCAGAACTCCAGTGCCATCCCTTTAGATGCACTAAATACAGATGGTGACCTACACAAAGATTCATTGCCAAGTGACTTTCAGTAGGTCACCATCTGCCCTGGGTTTGTGTTTCTGTGTGGTCTGTCACCAGAGAGTTTATTTATGTTGAGAGGACAGAAGGGCAGTAAAGATCTCAATGCCACAGCGATGGATCCAAGAAGAGATAAATGCAGGTCCAGATCACGAGTCGCCTCCTTATCACATAAAAGTCAGAAAAATAGCAGGAACATGATCTTGGGAAATTGAACATAATGTGGAGGCAGGTTGAACCTACTAAATTATTTCTCTTCTTCATCCGTCTGTACATCATCATCTTCTCTTGCATCCCAGACATGAGAGCTGGAAAAGGCAGGAAGAGGTGTTCTGCCAGTGTGTGATTTTCACAGTAAAGATGAATGAGCTCAGAAGAAAAGCTCTGTGTGATGTAGCTCAGAACTAGTGCTGTGTGAGCCAGTGAAACCGCATGTCTCTATAAATCTTAGCCACCATATGCCGTGAGGAATTCCGTAATCCCAGGATGTTTGCGATGGCGTCATTTTTCTTTCTTTTTCAATGCACGCCGGAAAGAGAAAATTAAAAATGGATCACAGGGTGATTTATCATCACAGGTGTGCCTGAAAAAACTCAAACTTGTCATTACAAAGCCTGGAATGAAAGAACGGCTTTCAGAAAATCAGGATTGGGCTTCTGATAAAAGCATGACATGTCATTTACAATGAACAGGTGACAGAGATGTTTGTTTTTAATAAAACAGGCGCTTGAACATTCTGCATGTCTGTGGAAAAGAGTGAGAAAGGGCTGTAAAAATCTGAAATAAATCAACAGTTTGGACACAACTGACTGGATTTATATTTATCTTGCCCTTAGAATGAATTTAATCTAAAGATTTATAGTTAAATAATTAAAATAATATTTTTTGTCTGGTACTGTATATAATGTAGTTTTCTTGATTTCTATCTTAATCTGTATTTGCATAAAAGCATTATCACTTTATTTGATGTCATAAATTAAAAAGCACTTGAGAATCTGTTTTATTCTGTAAACTGAAGTTACAGTTTGTCAGTCATTATTTGGCCTGTTTTTCATCTTCCTCTCTGCTTGCAGTTTGACCTCATCAGAATAAAGAGGACAGAATAATTCCAGTGAATAGATCTGAGCTGATGGCATCAAATTATCAACACATGTAATTGGCTAAAAGACGCTTATTGTCTGTCTCTCTACCAGTTTCCTCTTTATTGCCAGAAACACAACAGACAGAAAATTGAGTCGCAGCATGTCTGAGGTCATGAATGCATCATGTTAAATTAGTGTCTGATCCATTACTTCACAAGCAGCTTTTCAAAAGGAATTAGCATGAACTGTTTGGTTGCTATGTAATGTTCTGTAATTTACTGTAACTTGTGTGTTGCAGAATAGAGAGGTTGGAGCAAGATCTTCTGAGTGTCACAGTTTGACAGTGTGTGTATGTTGTGAGCTGTTGGAATACACAGAACAGAACAACGTTTTCTGGAGGTGTGCTCACATTCACGCAAACACACCCCTGATGTTCTGGCACAATTCCTCAGTTCTCAGTGTTACATGAAGCATCACAGTGTGGAGCACTGAATCGGTGTGTGTGTCCTCCATCATTTAATCTTCAGTTGATGAATCTGCACTGCTGAGTGCTGGAGCACGTAATGTCTCTCACACACAGTTTGTGGATTTGACATGAATTCAGGGTGAGAGTGAATCACAAATAAATCTGTTGTGTAAAGCTACAGGTCACAGCTCTGGTAGATGATGAAAGATTACAACTCACAGCTTTTGAAGCTCTTTGTATGAATGTGTGTGTGGGTGTTTTTGCTTTACAGACACATTTATGAGAAAGAATGTAAACTCAGCAGGCAGTATGTATTGACTCTTACTGGGTGATTTGGTATTAACACTGTAAAGATTTTTTCATACATGAGTCTTGTATTGAAGTGCAGGAATGGAGAGTTCCTTTATCTCCTTGAATTAGATTCACACACTGCCCTGCAGCAAAACTCCAAACGCGTTTTTCAAACCATGTCAGAGAAACAAAGTTTTGAAAGCACAAAAAAACTGTAAACAGGAGAAGATAAATGTGGTCTTTGTGGTGAGATTGATGTTCATTACTGCAGAAGGTTTCAGAGGCAGATCTGAGCTCTCATTGACAAACATTCTGTGTGTAGATCAACATCTCAGCTGGAGCTGAAGAAATATCACAGCCTCAGAGTCTGAATGACACCTGAACACACAATCACTCATCACACACACAACATTAGTAACCCTTACATTCATGCCAGACCCTCATGATGCACAACAAGATATTTTGTTAGTCGTTTTATTTCTAATGGTTTTATTTCTAACAGAGTGTGTGTGTTTGTGTGTGTGTGTGCGTGTGCGCATGTGACAAAGTGTACATGTGTGTCTGTCCGTCAGTCTGTTAATGTGTGTCTGTCTGTCAGTCTGTTAATGTGTGTCTGACATCAAAGTTATTAGAAACTTTTTGGAGAATGTTTGTTCAAGCATGTGTAGTTGCTCGTTGACACTGTCTGGATGTGTTTACAGAATGAATGCAGAATAATAGTTGACTGAACATGATCAGGCTGATAGGCTTTGGGGAGAGAGGCGGGATGTGTCCAGCTGTTGTTTTCTTCTGTGCTGTCTGCATGAGCAGTCATGATGTGAAGAGCAGAAGTCATCTGTCACTTCTGTGCGTCACTTCTGTGTCCTGTCACTCATCTCAGCCAGAAAAATGTTTTATTAATGTTTGTTTTGTTCTGATGGTATTTGTTGTACTAATTAACGCTGGCTGAACGTTATTTGAACGCTGGCATCAGTCATTGTTTTGGCCATGTGCCGTGTAAACAGCATGGTTTGTATTTGCACATGAAAGACGTGAGACATTTGTTTTGGAGAGTTTTGGCATTTGTTTGCATCGTGTGTTTCCATTATAGTTTTTAAAAACCTTGAGAGATTTTAGGAATGTTAAAATAGCTGCACATCTCTTTCTTTTATTAAATAAAAAGCTTAATCTGTGTGATAGGTTTACTTTGATCATTGTTTGTTTTTTATAGGTGTCATAATTTAATTCATTTTTTTATTTGAATGAAAACGTGTCTTTAAATATGTGTTAAGTGATCAGGACAGCGTCTGCTTTCTCTTAAGAGACTGGATGTGTTTTCTGAGAGGAATGTGTCTTTCTGCCTCTTCTTTCACTCATCATCAGTTATATCATCTGTAAAAGAGCTGCACTCACACTGTGTGTTATGATGAATTATGAATCTGAAGTGAGGATGATGAGAGACAAGACATTCATCAGTTTCTGCTCTGTGTTTCTTATCTTTGCTTTTATATGTGTTGCTCTGCATTTTAACTTTGCTTGGAAATCAACATGAATTGCTATTCACAAGCCATTTTACTTTCAGAATGTGATGTGTTTCTAAATGAGACAGGATGAGAAACTAACATGTTGATATTAGGATATTATGTCTTTAGGAAATGATTAGAACATGACAGGTGGTCTTTAGCTTCTGCAACAGAGCCAGACTGAGTTTAACTCAATGGTTCAACAGCTATTAGTTAAACGTTATCCAACAGCCCATCAGCCTCAGAGACATGAATGTTGTGAAATCAAAGACTCGAAACAAGTTATTATCTTTTGATTGGAGATTACGCAGACAAACATTTGTCTTTTGAAATAAAAGCTCTGATGATTCACTCATAATAAGAGCAGGAATATGCATCATGAAAACAATTACATTCTTTCTTTATTTCATGTTGATTTTAAATTGAATTTGTTGCAATTTGTGCTCTGCAGCTGAATAGGAAAATGTCTGACTAACAAATGAGGAACATTGAGACGTGATAATAAAACAGGAAGAAGACAATATCAATAGAGGGGGGGTTGTAAACCAGCTCCATCTAAATCATCTTCCATCTGGTGTTGTTTGTGTGACCGGCTACAATCACGAGAATCCATTTGAACCTGTTTTCCCTTCATACTTGATTGTGTGATGTGTGTTTTTCTCTGTTATACGTTTTAAAATGATTGTGGTGAGAGCTTGTATTTATGAGAGCACACAGAATAGAGAGATCAGTCTTGAGATAGAACCACATGTTCTTGCTTTAACAGTGTGAAGATCTCAGTTTGACTGGTGAAACTGGTCTGCTTCACTCTCAGAGCTGTTTTGGCTGTGACTCACTGCTGGCAGTGAAACACTTAAACAGTGTCTACAGCAGCTGGACAGGACTGGAGATGTTTGCAGCTGCAGGAACACACCCTCAGAAGGTCACGCGCAGGAGGACGCAGAGCTGTGTGTGAACTGCAAACAGCGTCTCTGTGCCCCTCGCTCGCCGCACAGCCGGTCAGCAGAAGAGAAGAGTGTGAAGATGCTGCATGTCTTCATCCCTGCGCGGCTCCTGGACGAACGTTTTCACACATCAGCCGTGTGTTTCTGAGGCAGTGCTCGTTTCCTCGCCCGACTGCGCAGACACTTTATATGTAGTGAGCGCTGCAGACGTCAGAGTCAAGGTGACCCGCGTCTGCATTCACAGCTGTGCAGAAGATGCTGGAATAGAGTCTCTGATGCTGCATGTCTGACTGACACTGTACAAGCTGCTTCTTTGATAGATCATCTCATCTGCTGTGCTGTTGTCTCACTTTTGTCTTCATTGTCTCTATGGCAACAAGTGTGTCCAAAAGATTGATTCACAATGTTGTTAAACATCCATTTTAAGCTACAGCAGCAAGAGATTGAAACTGTGCTTCATGTACAGTGTAAACATAAAGATGAGCTAATGAAGAGAGATTTATCCGGTGGGGTTTCTCAGAAGCTGCTCCTTTTCAGCAGTAAACAACTAGACGGTCGTAATGAGCAGAAATGTGCCGTGGGATTCGTTCAAGGTCAGATGTTTGCACAAGAATCATTTGGGAATGTGTTATTTCATTCTCTCTGTTTAAAGTTTAATAAATCAGCTCTTTCAATGCAAGAACACTGCAAGCTGCATGGATGAGTTATATCAAACCCAGCTAAGGTGAAAAGTCTTAAAGCCTTCATTCCACTACATGATAAATCAGATACAAATGTTCACTTTTAGACTTCTAATGCGTCTGAAATGAATTTCTATAAATATGGAGATTGAGGGCATGACAGTAAGATCACAGCTTGTGCTCAATCTCACCCTGTTATCACATTTTCTTCTGTCCTGAAACCACCGGCTGCAGGATTTCAGCTTCCATTAACGTTTAACAAATAACTCAAAACTCACTCAGTCACTGATCATTACACACATCTCCCTCAAACCTGCAGCTGCCAAGAATGTTCATGTTGAACAAATAATAACATAATAACCAGAGTGTTTAATGTAATACATGGAGGAAACAGACTTATGTGTGTATTTATCAAACCACTCTTTAATGAATCAATGATTAATTGAGTGTATTTGTCAGATATTGGCTGATTCTTCAGTGTGTAGTTCTGATGTTTATATAACATTCACTCACTCTTGGCTTAAAGTTATATTGTCATGAATGTATTTTCCATTATTTTAATATATGTAGCATTAATATCATGCATTTACCCTCAGTGTTGTAATATGTGGAGTATCGTGGAATTTAAATTCTGGAAATGACCTGCGGGTTCAGACTCATGATCAGAGAGACTAATTTGCTAATTTGATTTGCTAATTGCACAATATTCAATTCAACCATTTGACCTTCTTTATTTTACATTAGCATATCATTTAGCTTAACTCTGCTTTATTCAAGATCTGTGTGACCGTCCAATCACATTCCACAGGTGGTAATTAAACTAGTCAATTCTTCACTGCATGAGCTCTGAAGGTCTTCACATCACAAGCAAACATCTTCTCGAAGACATCACCCCCCATCAACAGGACCTTGACCCCACCTGAGTTTTGTTCAGGCAATAATTCGGACAAACTGCATAGCAGTTTCACCAACCATCTCCTGTTACAGCCAGAGGCATGTTTTTAATGCATGTTTTAATGCATGTTTTTAATGCATGTTTTAATGCATGTTTTTAATGCAGTGTATTGCATTTTCAGCAGGTTCTCTGGCCTTTAGAAATATATCAGTATGCTAAAGCTAAAACGTGCCTGCAATGTTAATGTATGAAAAACACTAAATCTCACAATGGACACAGTTAAAAATTTTCTGTACAATTTTTCTGTATTATATTTTTATTTTTTTATTTTCCAAATCATATTTGTGCAGTAAACAGTCTTCATATAATAAACTCCTTCATATACAGTATAAAACTCTTGTGCACTAGCATTCATTTCCTAAAATTAACATGAACTTTTTTTACTAACTAAATTTTTAAAGTTTCAAAGTTTTAAAGTTTCATTTGAAAGAGCTGTCAGTGGAATGTGGAAGGGAAATAAATATCTGATTTTCAGCAAAGTGGACAGATTTTGGCTGATTAATCATTAATCTCAAACTGACAAATTTTAGCTCAATTAATCATGTTACTCTTCAAGATCTTTATAGTCTGTGCAGATGAGAATATCTGTGTCTGGGATCTTTGAAGCACAGTGTGTTGATGGTTGTTCTCGGGTCTTTTAAGAAAATAAAAAGCTTCTCTTGTGGCATCCGGCTGTAAAAGTCTTTTTTGTTTATTTCTGAGATGAATAGCTCAGAGTTGAAGTTCTCTGTTGTTTGAGAGCCTCTGTTCTCTGACTCAGAGAGAGATGAGATGGTATGAGAAGCATTAAACCTCATATAAACCTGCTGAAGTTAAATATAGGAGCTTAAAAACATACTGTTATTTCAGCGTGTGGAAAGCTGAAGGCCCCGCTCGTCCGGTTGGAACATCTTCTCTTCAGGGCATCTCTGGCTGGGCTGTAGCAGAACTTCAGAGTGTGACCCTCTCCCCCTCTTAAAGACTTCAGTGTGTGAATCCAGTCTGATTATTCTGCTCTTCCACTGCTGTGTGTGGAGGGAGATCACATGCTCTCACTCACTCCCTGCATTAACACAGTGAGCGAGGGTCACCTCGCTGAAGAGCCTGTGGACTTCTCTCTCTCTCTCTCTCTCTCTCTCTCTGTTTCTCTCTCTCTCTCAGCCCACGTTCTGAATTAGCTGTCAGGGCTGCAAAGTTTCCTCACTTCCAACAACTTTTGTTTTGCTGTATGATATAAATAAAGCTCAACCACACCGGATATACGATGGAGAATTTGATAACAGCATTAGGATTTGAGCAGGAAATAAAATAGTTCCTCAGTTTTTTGTCATTGTAATCTCAATCTGATTGGATTTGGTTGATCTTGAAACTGGACCATTTTTGTCTCTTTAAATTCATCCAAGATCAAATAATCAAGGCTGTGTCGTCCACATTATAGCTCTGTACTCAACAAAGACTTTTTAGAAGGTAACTTTGAAATAATGGCTTGTTTCAATGGAACAACCAAAAACACTCTATTAATGTACTAAATCATATTTCTTATTGATAAGCTCACAGGACATGAGAAGCACAACTGTCAGTCTGTAATATGCACATATGTTTATTACTCAAGTCTGCTTGCTGTCACAAAGTATTTATGTGTAATTTAGTATAATATTTAATATTAGCATGCAGAGACTCAGATAATAATGCATCTTATGAGCACATGTTGGTTTTTTTTGCTCTGTCTTAAACTTGTTTTAATATGAGCTTTTGGCAATAAGTGTTGCATTATTAAACAGTGAAAGTTAAAATAGCCACATTGCTCTGTTAGAACACTGTTCATTCCATAATCAGAAAAACTGCTTACGTGCAGATGTGGCCCTGCAGGCAGTTTCTGACATAATCAGCACAATGAAATCTGTCTTGTTAAAGCTGATAAAGGGAGTTTTAGCCCAATAAGAGAGAGAGAGAGA
>JAZGTK010019599.1:0-11321 GCA_036877625.1 Ambastaia sidthimunki
TTAAAATATTTAACTTAAATAAAGAAACATGTTTCATTAGCTTCTGCTGTGGAATCGACAATCAAGAAATTTCACTGGTATTGGTATAGACTGCTGCAATGTTTTTTCATATGTAATTCTTAAAATTGCCCTACTAATCTCTAACAACATTTCATTATTCCCTCCGAACAAAATGACTGCTTAAACAGAACCTGCTCATCCTCCCACATGGGGCTGACACAGTCCTCAGAATCTGTAGTGGATGGTAACAGGCACGAGTGGGCACTTCCAACACTTAGGGTCTCAAATCTCTTCCTCGATTTCATAAGCCTTGGTGTCAGACTCTTAGCCAACACACCCGGACTGAACACACTGTTGGAGCCTAAAAATATCAAGTGTGAAGATTAAAACATTATTTCAGCAGCTAAAGCAAATGACACAATCCAGTGGGTCTAAATACAAGTTATTCTGACATGTACCTAGAGCCCGGCTTGAGCATATTGGGGAGCTCAAGTACTCAGCCCTTCTCTTCAGTAGAGGTGAGCACAGTGAACTGTTCCTCTGCTTGACTTTTCCACAGGAAATGGGGCTGCCCAGAACTGTGCTGCTATGACGCTTACCCTCAGTCACTGGGGTATTCTGTCAGTTCATGTGAAAACAAGAGATTTTACTCAAACATATTGTATATAATGCAATATGAATAAAAAGCAAAAAATCATATGATTATGAAAATCTACTCACAAGACCAAGTGAGCTTATTAATGACAGAACCTGACCGGGTGTTCTAAAATAATCTTTTTTAGGCTTTATCAAAGAGGGTGTGGTTAAAATGTCCGTCAGGTTCAGCTCTGAATGGTGGAAACAGAAACCATGTCATTATCATGATAAAAACAAAGGGTTTTTAAAATTTTGGAGGTTAAAACATACCCCTGTCTAGTTTAACTTTAGAAAGTCCAAAGTCTGTGAGTTTAATGTGACCCTCATTTGAGATGAGCATATTGTCTGGTTTTAAGTCCCTGCATAAAAAATAAAAAAGTTAGCTTTTCACTTTTTCTAACAAAACATAAGAATTTTTTTGAACAATTGAAAATTACCAGGTACAGAAATACCTATGAATGATGCCATGTCTATGAATGTAATCCAGAGCGAGTGCAACCTCCGAGATGTATTTTAAAGACATGTCTTCATCAAAGTACCCGTAGATGTGAAGTAACGATTTCACATCTCCTCCAATGAGATACTCCATCACCTACACAACACATAAACACATCACACATGCCAAGTTTCACATTAATGTTAATTATGACACTACGTTCAAACTAACGAATTGCCCTCCTTCAATTCTTGTTACAATAAAATGAGAAAATTGTATTTACTAGAAAGGTGATACAGTTAATAAGAACAGATGAAAATCAACCATGAGAATAATGGTAATTAAAAACTCAAAAGTAAAGCATCAGGATACATGATAATGATACATACAATAATAAGAACTTGGACAGACACGTCTTTAAATGGGAATAATGACAGACACTTAAAAAATAATCTAAAATTATGAATGATAAAAGTCCACGTAATGTGGCAAAGTCCATGTTTTGTTTTTATTTGTGAAATACATTAAAAGTGCTTGGACTTGTTTTTATGAGTCACTCTTTACATACCAGATAGACTTTAGTAGCTGTTTGTAGCGAGTAAAATAAGTGGACAATGAAAGGACTTTTACTGAGAGCCAGAGCGTCTCTCTCAGCTCTCATCTGATC
Organism: Ambastaia sidthimunki; assembly: GCA_036877625.1. Lineage (NCBI taxonomy): Eukaryota > Metazoa > Chordata > Actinopteri > Cypriniformes > Botiidae > Ambastaia > Ambastaia sidthimunki. The sequence continues at coordinate 1,740 of JAZGTK010019599.1, forward strand.
AGTCATGTTTTTATCCACCATATCTGCTTTCTTCACCACCTGCCAGAAATGTGTACAAAAAGTTCCCGTTTAAAGATAACATTTAATATTGTTTGAAAGCACAATTAGACATTCCTTTAAATGCATACATCTCTGTACCTTGATTGCATAGAGTTTGGAGTTGCATTTCTTTCGGGCGAGGTAAACCTTCCCAAAGGCTCCTCTGCTTATGGGTTTGACCAGCACGAAGTCCTCGATGGAGGGAGCTTTCACTGCGCTGCTTGAACCACCAGCTTCCATCCTAACCTTTACAAACAATGACTCAACCCAACTGCTGTCCGATAAACGATGAATTCACTAGGTTAGACAACTACTTAGTCGATTGCCTAACAGCGCAGTCAGATGAGCCTCATTCACAGACACGTAAAACAAAATTGATGGTGATTATTGTGTTATGAAAAGGAACACATATCACCACAAAGGATATAGAGCGGTACATTTATAAAAGTATATTGCTGGTACTCGAGGCGTTTGTGTTCAGTCCATCCTCAAACGACTGCTGACAGGCGTGACTCGATTGTTTTGAAATTTGAAATGTGCCGCAAAGTTTTGGGTCCTAAGACGCGATTAGTGGTCCCTAAATTTCGAAAATAATGCGATTTAATTAAGAATATGACTGTTTAAATTGTTTTAATGTTTGCATTAAACTTAATATAATTGAGTATTATAATGTAATACTTTCTATTATATTCTCGCATTTTAATTATTTACTGGTTAAAAAAATCAAACGAATCAGGCAAAGTGTTGGCCTACTATTTAAAGCAGAAAGGACGACTTAGAATATTTTTCTTCGAGAGTGCATTTCCCTGTTGAGTTGCATTGAGTGCTCAGAATTGTTGATCGTAGATGTTTGTGCACTACAGTACTATACAGTATGTTGTTTTTAAATGTATTACTTCGTAGAATTCCTTACTTCTCAAAATTACTCACCACGCACTACCATGATTGGACCATGATTAACAGCGCTCAGAAAAGTAACTGATATCACGTGTTATAATGTTGCCTATTGCTTTAACAGCAGTATACACGATAATTTAGAGCTGAATAATGACTTTAGTAGATATTTAGGAATTTAGCAGATATTACATCGAAAACGGATTGTCAATAATTAAAAAGAACAATTAATTATAAATTATATAATTTATAAATTATAAATTTTACCCTTCGTATCTGACCAAACAGACGACTTCCAGACCACTAAACGGCTTATAGCCAAAGCATTTACGAGCAGATTTACGAGCAGATTGTCGCATTTAGTTACATTATTTTACAGTTTAAATGGGAAACCACTATCAAGATCTGTTATCAGAGCGTAAGTCTGGCGTGGCTGGAACATCTGCATTCAAATCATAATAAATTAAAATAGTTAAAACTATCACAAGCCACGAGGTGGAGCTGTCACTAACCACGTCAATCTTTAGTTTCCAAGTTATCTATGTACTGTATCCAGTTTTTGTTTTTTTATTATACTTTACAATAAAGTTGTACACAATGAACTAGTATAAACAATTGTATTGACAATAACTAACATTAACAAAGCTACTAAAGTAACACATTTTTAGTTTATGTTACCTAATGCATTTACTAGCGTTAACAAATACCACAATTTTTTTATTTAATAATGAAAAGCAGAAAATATATTTCATTATGTAATGTTGAAGAAGTCAATTTGTGTATTTCAATATAACATGTTATATGTTTTCTGTATGATATTTTGTTTGTTGATTTACTGCTTAAAAACAGTATTTTTTTCTTTATCAGGTGTCGTAACCCCCCCCCTCTCGCTTTCTCTCTCTCTCTCTCTCTCTCTCTCTCTTTNTCTCTCTCTCTCTCTCTCTCTCTCTCACACACACACACGCACGTTTTTGATCACGGGGTTTGGGGGAAAGGCAGCTGTCGTGCTGCGCCTTCAGAATAAACGCTACATTCATCTGCCTTTGAAATTCCTCCGGGCAACTTTAGTATAGGTAGTGCAAACAGCAGGACGCAGACATGCAGACCGTCTGATCCATTAACACTTCTTACCATGTGGAATATCATTGGTGTCTTGATCGCCTGGGCTCTGCTGCTCACTCTGCCTGTCCGAGCTCAGTCTCAAAGCAGGTAACTTAAATCTGCGTAATCAGAAAGCGGCGCAGTGGACCTCACTGGAATCAAACATTACGTCTCACGTTAATATAATGTTGCATTTGATAACCAGGCAGCGCCATGCCTGCTACATTCATGTGAAAGTTGTATATTTCACGATGAGCGCGTTGATGCTCTGTTGCACAAATGAATGATGCTTCGATATAGGTGTTGATTTTAAATGGTCCCTTCCAGACAGACATTCACATGTGGTGGCAATATAACTGGAGAGTCTGGTGTTATCGGCAGTCAGGGTTATCCTGGAGTCTATCCACCGAATACCAAATGTGTGTGGAGAATTACAGTAAGTATTCAAAGACAAATGTTATTGTGTTATTTATTCACAATGCTGACTGTAAGTGACATGCACAATGAGTGCTTGGATAATAAATACGAGGCTTACGTTCTTTGAATGAAATAACCACACTTTTAAGGAAGTGTAAGAACTGTTAAAGATTTAGGTACGTTTAGATTTAAGCTTGGGTTATGTGTAAATGAAATAATGCATCTGTAATGGTGGCTGTATAGTTAAATTGATGGAGGAAAGAAAACGTGAATTACAATTCGGTAGGTTGTTTAAATGATGTAAAAAAGAGGACCAATGGCATTTCACTATGCAAATATTACAGTTGACGCCGATTATATTTTGAATACCAAAAACTATATAGCACGCTAACTGCTACTCTTATAAATTTGAATTATGTAGTATGTTGATGTGTACAACATGAACATTTTATGTATGTACAGTAAAGAATACCTGGATGCCTGTGTACGTTTACTTAAATGTTCACTCTGCAACAGACACAATGTGCCAAGTGCCCACAATGCAACATATTACAAAATAATATATTTGTATTTCCTTGATGATAACTGAAAACCACTCATATGCAACCTGATGAGGTCATGTGGCAACAACTACACTTTTATGATGGAATAATGCCTACCGCATGTTTTTGAAAAACATTTATACAAATACTAAATGAATAGCTCATAGTTTATAGAACAGTTTGAATTGATTTTTTTAATCCATTTTTTATTTTGTATATTAAACACTTGGAGATGTGTTAAGTGCAGAAAACTACTAAGAATAAAAATAAGTTCAAGGAGTTTAAGTGCTGTCTTGAACCGCGATGAAGCAACAGAAAGGCAGAGTGTGTTCTGTGTTGTGCTGTGTGCTTGGTTTGGCTGCTGGCCACACTGCATTCTTTGTGGCAACATCACTCATTTTACCATTTTATTGCATTGCCTTGATGCAATTGGTGTCCTGGGTCTGACTAGGAGAATTTATATTATTATGTTATATTGTATCTTAAGAAGCATAGCTATGCAAGATAAGGCTTAAGTTTTATGTGTTTGAGTAAGCGTGAACTTTATGTATCCCATATTGCAGCAGTAAAACTTACTTCATTTCAGCATAATATATATGTGTTAATTATCTGCACAGGCATTTTTGCAAAATCCATTATGTACTGTGAATTGTAACTGCATCACAACAGTACACAGTATGTATAGTCATAAGTCATAAATTTAAAGTTAATATTTGCCTTGTAAATGTTAATTATTTAAAAACAATTAAAGGGATAATAAAAAATTGATGTTTTTATTTAAAAAATGTTGTTTGCCACTTTGCATAATAGATCTTTACATATAGTCCACAAGACACAATAATAACTGAATTTACTAAATAATCCAGTTCAAAAATTGACATATGCTTGATTCTTAATACTATATGATGTTACCTGGATGACTTAATATTAATACTGGGCACAAGTCATGTTGACTGTTTTCATTACACTTTTATGATACAATATTTTTGTCTGAACTGTGTTCTTAAAGATACTGTTTTGTGTGTTTAATTATAGATACTAATCACAGAAGATCACATAAAGTGTTCTAAATCACTAACTTGACCTCTCTGTTAACAACATGGCATCTGCTTCTTATAGGTTCCTGATGGCAAAGTGGTTGTCCTCAGTTTCCGATTCCTTGACTTAGAGAGTGATAACTTGTGCAGGTATGATTATGTGGATGTCTATAGTGGTCATGCCAATGGACAACGGCTCGGACGCTTCTGTGGGACGTTCAGACCAGGAGCTCTTGTTTCTACAAGCAACAAGATGCTTATTCAGATGGTATCTGATGCCAATACAGCTGGCAGTGGCTTCCTGGCTGTGTACTCTGCTGCCAACCCACATGAACGAGGTAAGAAAGGCATCTCTGTAAAGATGCATTTAAAATAACAACTAATTAGACTGGAGTCTATATAAATCACTGGATCACAAATGCACATATGTAGATGTAAAACCTGACTGTGTAAATGCTTATCCAACCTGCTGTGTACTCAATTATCCACTTAGCTGAAACAAACTGTGGCTATTGGATACAGATTTATAATGCAAATAACCACTAAATCAGAAAAAAGCACACTTCAAGACAGCAAGACGTTACTAAATGTTTGATATCAACGTGCAGTGACGGCTCATCTGAAGTTAATTTTCTGTCAGGTGTAAACAGTAATGATGTTACCTGACCACTTGTGATTGGAGACAAATTACCCATCACAACCCTAACCAACATGATCAATAGGTGTTTTTAAATTGAAGAGCTAGTTAACATCTGACTGCTCTTATAGAGGTCAAAGGTTTATATAATGATAGAAAAAATAGATTTTTAACACCCCTCTATAAGCAATAGTTTCTGTTAATATAATAAACCACTTTATTTAGAAATTGTTGACTCAAAAAAAGGAAAGAAAAATCTGGTTATACTTTGGCCTGTAAAGGAAAACATGACAGTTAAGTTGAAACATTGTGGAAAATTTGTGAGGCTGGAGATTATTGCTCTTTTTTTCATAGTACAACATGGAATTTCTCACAGACATTTTTCCAGAGACCAGTGATTGGTCAGACCCCCAAAGGCTGTCTGCTCGTGAATCACTGTATGAGTGATGAGACGTCTGATTGGCTGGAGTAGGACAGCTGGAATTTTAATGATTTGGGTTGCGTCTGTTTTTCGTCACATCACCATCTGTTATAACGTGTGATGGTAACAATGGAAGCCGCAAGATATTACAATCATTACAGATGTTTCCAGGCTTTGATTTTGTGCTAAAATAATTACTTTATTTGATTACCCTTAATGGCTGTGTAAAGACGTGTCCAAGGTATTCATGTGCAGTACACTTTTATTTCAAAATAAAGAGGGGGAAAATTGATAACCATGATACATCCAGATGTTGTCGACCAAAATGTTTTATAAACATTTTTCTGTATATATTTGAATTTTATATTATGTAAAAGGCTCTTAATATTTTAAATATTTGTATTCTGATAAGTCAGTATTAATTAGCTGTAATGTCAATATTATTTTTTTAATTAGTTGTCCTAGAAGGGAACACTTAAGTTTACTAATCATGACAACATATATATTGATGATATTGATAAAATATACAATTGATCACATTTGATCATCATAATTTTTAAGCAATAATTTGCCAAGTTTTAACTTTCATAAGAGATGAGTCTTAGGTCTGTGTTCTAAAGCATTCATGAATTACAATTGTTTTAGTTCTGATATTGCATTATGTGCATAATGTCTGTTAACAAGGTGCAGTGATAGTTAAGGGTTGTTTTCTTGTAGCTCAACTGGTAGAACATGACGCTGAGGTCATGGGTTTGATTCCAGGTTATGCACATAATCTCAAGACATCTTAAACTCACTTCCAAACGCAAGTTGCTTTCTATTAAAGTGGCTACAAAATGCATAAATGTAGATCGTTATCACTGCCCAAAATCTGTAATATAAAGCTTTTGTAAATGAGACAGGATGTCCAATGAGTAAAGTGTATAACTTGATGTCCATAGAAAATTGATTGGATGGCAGGCATTACAAACCAGAACAGAGCCAGTGTTTAGGTATGGTAAGGAAATTCATAAGAGGGTAAAAAACACTTTGGATAAGGGCATCTGAATTTTGAAAGCTTTTTTAGCTTAGCACGTGCAGACTTATTTTTCCTACACGTGATCTACCTTTTAACAGTGCATTTAGACAATTGTAGAAAAGTACATGTTAAAGTCTAGCTGTGCAATTATTCCATGTGTTCCTTTTAATTAGGAATGAGTAACCTCAAGTCTAGTCTGTTTAGTGTTGCTCTTTTGGAGTTTAAAGGGAACTTTTCCTAAATTCCTGTCTGACTGGTTGTTTACAGGGGATCAGTACTGTGGTGGCAGATTAATGAAGCCATCAGGAACCTTCAAGACCCCTAACTGGCCAGAAAAAGACTATCCTGCTGGAGTCACATGCTCTTGGCATATAGTGGCACCAAAAAACCAGGTGGACTAATTCTCTCATTTCAATAATATATTTCATCTATTTTATACAAGCCTTTAACCCTATGTATTACATCTTGTTATAATGTAAAGTGATCCTTGATTGTTTGATAATCTCCAGCTAAAATTGTTTCTTGTTTTTTAGATTATAGAGGTGAAATTTGAGAAGTTTGATGTGGAGAGGGACAACTACTGCCGTTATGATTACGTTGCAATTTTCAATGGCGGAGAAATAAATGATGCAAAAAGAATTGGGAAATACTGTGGAGACAGTCCACCAGCGTATGTATTATGAATCAATGAACACTTGACTGAAATGTTTCTTATCCTAAAAAACTTTTCATCTAAAGCTGTTTGTTTAAATGTTTAAAATTATTATGGAGTAAAATATAACTGTACCAACATATTAATTTCTGTTTTTCAGAAATTTTATTTTAAAAGTGTTTTTAAAATTAATGGTTTGGACCAAATAATGAAGAACAAGCAGCCAATAAGGGCGTAGTATTGAGGGGAACTCCTTCAAACCTCTTTCTCAAAAGTTTCTCAAGATAATTACTATAAAACTGGGTAATAAAACGTCAAGAAAACATTTTTGTAAATTCTAGGAAAAGGGTGACTACATTGAATATGCTAGAATATAAACTAGTTTAATTTATTCAATTTTTTTAATCACAACAGTTACATTGTGTTATTTCATAGTTTTGAGGAATTTACTATTATTCTAAAATGCAAAAAAATATTAATAGAAAATGAGTGTTTCCAAACATTTCACTGGTAGTGTGTATATATGTATAAATATCACTCCACTTTAGCTGTATCTATCTGTCTGTATGTCTCTCTGTCTGTATGTATAGCATCACTGCACTTTATATGTATCTATCCTTAGGCCTGTGTTTTCAGAGGGGAATCAGCTCTTCATTCAGTTTCTCTCAGACCTGAGTTTAACAGCAGACGGTTTTATTGGTCATTACAAATTTAGACCAAAAAAGTTTCCTGCCACAACTGTTCCACCAACAACAACAGCTCCACCCACTACCAGACCCATGCGTAAGTAGCAGTTGGTGAGTTTTAATGTTAGCCTACAGCACAAGGGTTGCGTTAAGGGTTTGAAGTCAATGGCACAATTAAATGGTTCTGCTGAATAGACCAGATTACACCCCCAATTTTAGTGCTGTCTCAGCTATCAGGGAACATTTGCAGAACAGCAGTTAATGTTCTCTCAAAGTTATTAGAACTTGCAGTAACATTAGTGTAACTACTAATGTTAAAAAACTATAGCATAAAAATGTTATTCTTAAATTGTTAGTGGAATGTTTTCAAAATATTACAGAATTAATAAAAGTTTAAATAACATTCTTATAACCAAGCAATAATGTTAATACAATGTCTCAATAACTGCACATTTTCAAAATAGCATTTTATAAAATAAAATAACAAAATAACAATAAAGTTTTCATTGCTTTAAGTAAACTTGATTTAGTTAAAAAATAACTTGTCTGCAGAAATGATATGGTACCATTCAGGATGTGTAACTCTGATAAGCAATGTGACAATTAAACGACAACCACAGATCTAATAGATAGCTGTCTCTCTATCTGCTATAGATCTTCTTGGTCTAGCGGAGACATTTCTCACCACCTGTCTAAGTGATATCTGTCAGATAGTAAGGACATTTTGCTTAGCATGCATGGCATTAAAAAGAATTGCATAATATGCCTATCCAGTATCCTGTAAGGCACAAACAAACACACCAGCCATGTTTTGATCACAACAGTGTGAACTTAGTTACATATGAAATAAGTGAATTAGTGTTTTGACACCTCTAATCTGCAGTCAGATTGCGCAATGTTCAACTGTAGATGTAGTGAAACGTAAACTGATGCTGCTGCCAAGCAGTGTGTGATCCAAAGCAAATCTTGTCCATGAGAAATGAAGCAGAGTGAGAACAGTGACAGTCTGAATCTCCCTCTGCTCATGTTGCCTGTTTGCTTTAATGCAGACTTACCTCAGATTTATCTGACTTGCTTTTTCTTAAAGTGTATCTTAACATATATTATCACCAGAAGCATTACTAAACATGTATACAGTGGGCCATGGGGATTCCTAGCAAATGTATGCAGTTACTTTCCCCTGAGATCGCACAGGTGTCATAGAAGGGTATCCACAGGTTTAGTTCATTATGTTAATATTTGTCATGTTCTATTAGCGTTTGACAAGCACAATGTGATCAAGTACCTCCTGTATTTATTTTGAACATCATTGCTTTATCCTTTCAAATGTTCTCTAGAACAGCGCAATTATCAATTCCTTTAATATTGCTGCCATTTAATATTGCTATTGCTGATTTGCTACACGAATGTTATTGTAATGTGGGGATTGGTCTGACACACAAAGAGCAGACATCTAGCAAATATTGATTGTTTATTGGGGTGTTGATTTCAATTTCCAACTTCCAACTTTCCAATTTTTCAGAAATTTCATACTGCACCTTTAAGTGACCAAATACTGTTTAATATACAATAGTTTCTACAGTAGAAAATGTTTATTGCCATCTCTGCTTGCTTCTCCAGCTTTGAAGTATTCTGCAAGCCTATGTCAACAGAAATGCAACCGAATGGGAACCCCTGAGAGCCACTACTGTTCTAGCAACTTTGGTATGAGAAATACTCTGTACTCCATGCTGTAACTTTTTGCTGACACATGGAGACTCACACACATGCGTACACACACACACACACACACACAAGAAAAGTGAGAACTTGTGGGTGGGGGCATCATTATACAAGTACAACCGGCAACCATTGTTCACATTTTGTCTATACAGTGGGGGAAAAATTATTTGATCCCCTGCTGATTTTGTACGTTTGCCCACTGACAAAGAAATGATCAGTCTATAATTTTAATGGTAGGTTTATTTGAACTGTGAGAGACAGAATAACAACAAAAAAATGCAGAAAAACGCGTTTAAAAAAAGTTATAAATTGATTGCATTTTAATGAGTGAAATAAGTATTTGATCCCCTATCAATCAGCAAGATTTCTGGCTCCCAGGTGTCTTTTATACAGGTAACAGGCTGAGATTAGGAGCA
>JAZGTK010019601.1:0-11319 GCA_036877625.1 Ambastaia sidthimunki
CATAACAGATGCCAAATAAGTGATTTATTTTACACAGATGCCAAATAAGTGATTTATTTTACACGAGGGTCCCCCCTCATAGTGGTCGTCTTGTTGAGAACACACGGTCAGCTGATTTTCACTTACTCAGCCGCACTAATACTGTCATATGGCCTGTGACATTACTTCACATACCTTTATTATAAAGTTAATCTTTAAATTTGAGCTGTCATGTAGCTCGGCAAAAAAATAATTTATACAAATAATTTAATGTGCTCCTTTAAAAATACTTTCAAGTGTTCATTCATTTTAAATCTTAAAGTAATATTTTTGGAATTTAGTTGTTATTGAGTAAGACAATTGCTTGTTGACTTCCAGCTGATTTCCAATCTCTCTAAGTCCTCTGTTAGCTGGTGACAAGCAAACTAATTCCTAACAGAGACTCGCCCAAAAACCTAATCCATTGTTTTCTTCCTCCCTTTTTTGTGACATCAATGAACTTCCATCTCTGACGGATTTTGTACTTGTACTTTGAGACTCTGCTGCAGTAAATGGGGAGCTGCGTTAACTTTTGTCGTTATTTGAGTTATTTTGACAGGGGTATTTTTCATCAGTTAGACCGCTAATTATACGACGACAGGCGCATTGATGAGACAGATAGAGGCAGAGGGAGGAATTCATAATATTCCTGTTTTTTCCATTTCTTAAAGCATGTAATTATGGGCAGGTCTGTGGGCCAAGGGAACTAGCAGACCCCACTACAGCTGGATGTGCCCTGAGCTAGCCAGACCAGAGTCGTACCTGACTGAGCATGCTAATAAGAAACACTTTACTTTCTCTTGCAACTTTTTTTGTATTCAGTCTCTTTTCTTAACAAGAAACAAGATCTTACTTTTTTAATTTTCAAGTTTCTTGCCCCCATTCAACTATGGTGGTTCTGCCATGCTATGTTATGCATGCTAACTTTCGCTAGTTTTCTGTCAAAGTTTTTCCCTACAGGGCATGTTTCTCTCCCATGGTAACCAGTTTCTGTAGTTACTGCAGTGAATGTTACTTTAAAGGAGGAATAAAATGACAAGAGGAGATGATCTTACACTTTTTGAAGCAGATCCCGTATTAAATTATTATGATTTTAGATTTTAGTAACAATAACTGCAGCCACAGTATATTTTGGCGGGAACCGTGCTTTGACACCATAAATTCAATAACGCATTTTTTTAAAGAAATTCTAGGAGAGAAAGAAATTGCTAAAGATATTAGGTGAGAGAAAAGTTGGAAAGGGGAAATGGTTTAATATTGGTCAGTAACTCAATTTTATCAGTAGTTTGAATGTGCTGATCTGTTTAAGGTTGCCACAGTGAGCAACCTGAGATCCACTATGAGATCTGCTTTAATAGAATGAACTGATAGTGCTTACTGTAGAGTTACTGTAGAGTCCATCACAGGCCTCCCGCAAACGCTGCCACATATCACCAGCTGGACCTGCTGTTGTTGTGCAATTTACTGCACAGCCAATAACAGTCTTGTAATGGATGATGACATGGTGGCATTTGAGTTATCCTCCTATTGTCAAACCCTGACCCAGAGGCACATTTCATCCGAGCTAAGTCCCGGGCTGCTCTGTGTGTGTGGTGAGCAGCAGATTCAGAACTATGCAGGTCAGTCTGCGGGCAGTGTTTGCTCATTTGAGAGGTCATTTTAGATCATTAAGGTCATCTTTACAGATCAACTTATGACAAACTTCCTGGTTTCATTGAAGTCATGTCAACACAGGCTATAAACTGTAATCGGCAAACTATTTCCAACAATTTCAGGAGGTAAGATGTTATTTCTATGAAATTAATCACAAATCACAATTAAAAAATGAGATTAATCACAAATTTGTGACTCTTTAGTCAGCCCAATTTTTTGTAGTTTATTTAGTTTTAATAATTGCTCAAAGCTATTTTTTGGTCAAGCTATCGATTCACTATAGATTCTAATGTACCAGAGGCTGGTGTTGTACCAAAGCCTATGTTAGGTTATTCAGTCCAGTGATTCGTTTAACTGTTTAGCAGCTAATTTGTTTGTTTAGAATGTTTAATCATTACTCTTTTATCCATCTCCTCCACCATTATCTTTTATTTTTTCATTTCTTTTCTTTCTTGCTGTGAATCCACGTCTGCGTTTTAAAGGCCAGCTCTGTGTGTTTGGAAGTACAGAGTGGCTGATATATCCAGAATGTAAATATCAAGACCCCCCTTCATCTTCACCACACACACACACACCTGACTGCTGGAACACACCAATATGTTGCTGTTTCCGTCTTTGCTAGACAAACAGACCCAGGGCTGTGTTAGTATTCAGCAGACAGACAGAACGAGAGAGAGAGGTAATGGAGATTTTATGCCATATTTACAAAGCTGAGGCTCGCCTCTTGTGGCCTGTGCACAACTTCAGCCTGACACGGACGTCATGTTAATGAAGCTATCTGAAAGTTTTTGTAAAATCTACTTAGTTAAACAAACAAAGTATGTTTTTTAGGCTGTTTTTTATGTAGTATTTTCAGTTTGTAATGTTGTTGTACCCAGTTTGTTTCCACAACAGGTGTGATATGACAATTTTTTAGCGTTAAGTGATTTCTTGGTTCTTAGTGAGAGGTAAAGCGTAGCAACCAAATCACAGCTATCAGAATATATTTGTTATGTGCCACTGTGGAATTCCTGATTCTGATTGGTTGACATCAAATACATTCCCATAACAATGCATTGTTAACATACTGGTAGGTTTCATACATATGCTGGTGTTAAAGCAGTATGTGATATTTATTTATTTGGTAAGCAGCCGTGTAAAAGGTCAGATCATTCTGTTGCAAGGGGCTGACTGTACAAATGATTATTGTATTTATAGATATGGGGATTAAATATTCTGTTCACAGGGGATATTTACTTCACACATCACTCTCATATTTTATCTCAAGCATGCCCTTCACTGTTGTCTCCTTGACAACTAAGTACACTAACTTTTAATAAACTTTATTGGTGGCAAAATTTCATTAAATTAATAAATACATTTTGTAAAATTTTTTAAACAAATAAATGTAATAAGCTATGTGATAGATTTTCATAATTTCAAATTAAAAATCCATCCATTCATTTTACATTTTCTATATTGTCATGGATATCTTGTATGTGTATGTTTGTAACTGAGGTCAATGCATAGCTCTTCGGTCCGCTGTCTTTCTTCAAGGCTGTGTCTGTCAAGTTTTAACAGTCATTCCCTTTGGCTTCAGAAATGTGTGCAGTCCATCTCGGATCTTTCAGTCCCCTTCGTAGTAATAACAGGCTGAATATGAGATTAAGGTAAAACTGGCAGGTAAGCACACTCTCCTTTTCCTCGCCTCTGGATGGAGAATAATCCACGAACAGCAGCAATCAGCTGGCAATCAGAAGCTCTTGCTGCCTGCATCGCTCCGAGCTGGAGTGCCCTTTGCTCAGATCTGGGCCTGGGAAAGTCTCCTGGGACGAAAGCTTTTGATTAGCCCAGGCCTGAGGTGAATGTATAAAGCATGAACCTGCATTTCTCAGCATGCGTGATGGGGTAAAGGGTAGGTGTGTTAGGCTTATTTAGCCTGGGCTAGTTAAGTCTTTAAACACTGCTAGCCGAGGAACAGTTTAGAGAAAGGAAAAAGGCTGGTGTTAAAAAGGCTAAAAATAGTAAGAGGGAAAACGCTCTCGGAATTTATCAGAACTGCCTCTTTACCTGAGGATTAGGAAGTCGACTTTAATGAGAGTGAGCGGCTCTCATGAGTGTTTAAGGGAGAGGTGTGGCCTCCTCTGATGAATACTGAAGGGACTGACCTATTTGTCCCCGAGCTGCTGTGTGTGTTTGTGTTTAGTGGGGGGGTGCATTATTCTCATCTACTATAAAACAAGCAAATGGATTAGCTGGAATTGATTAAAGTTTATTTAAAGCCCGAGTATAAGGGGCCATTTTTCATAAGTGTTTCTGTGATATTCGCCACACAGTGAGGCTCATGGGGACAGTCTGTGTGAGTTTTTGTGTGTTAGTTTATGTGCACTTAATTTCTTTCTATAACTCAGTTTTTTTTTTCCTAAACAAGAGTTTAATGACTGTGGTCGTACTCTAATGGTCACAATGCGAAGCTCTCTTCACAGTCCACTGAGACCATTTATGTAAACTTATCAGCAAAAACAGGTCATTCAGAAAACGTTTATGATGTCAGCGCTATGAATATATTAACATATGACCGGCTGTTTTTTCATATCAACACCTACTGTATTCAGCATTCAGCCCTTACAGTGTAAAAGTGATGAGGTTAGCCAATTATAACATTGAGGTCATTTAAAGGTAAAGTAGCAGAATTGTTACTGTTGCTTAGTTGTATTTAGTGTGTGTTACCGTAGTTGTATTTAGTGTGTGTTACCGTATATATTTATGCATTGTCTGATGAAGCACGCTTCCCTCCTGTCTTCCTGAGGTCACTATGTTGTTTTTGGAGGAGCAACACTCATGGGATTGTGTTTGTGTGAATTTGCAAATATCCATTATTCACGAACAGGCTCTGTTTGTGTAGAGACATCTCCTCAGGGAATTGTGGGTGCTCAGGGTTTCTCACGTGATAGCACTTGCAGAACATTTATGAGTGTTTTCAGCAGCATCTTGCGATGATTTGTGCTTGTGACCACACATGAGAACCTCTGGATCATCCTTGTCCACTCAAGAGCACTAATGGAGAGGCTGCGCTGTATGCTGTGGCCCCCCACTGCCCCTCTTAATTTCGTTGGTTCTTCACATGGCTCTGTAGAAATGTATCTGATTCATGTAGGGTTGATCCTTTCTTTAAAAGAAACATGAGGAGGAGGAGAGACATAAAACCAGAGTTTGGTGAACGGTTTGAAGGCATTTGACACCAGGGCCATGTGGAAAATGAGCTCTAGCTGGGAGATGTAATGAATCAGAGAGAATAGCTTGTTTTCTTTCGCCATGCCCTCCTGGACACAAACGCACGGCTTGTTTCTTTCACATAGATATGTGGCACCAGCCCACCACAATCACAAATCTAAACTGTGTGTGGGTACAAACATTTCTGGAAACAAATGTGAGTGATAGTTGCATGTGCAAAACTCATTACCACAATACTTGGGTGTTATGGGTGCTTGCCAGGGTGTGGTATGTGTTTGCCACTGTGTGTAGCTACTAGGGAATTCTGGGTGATTGCTTACTAGGCTACCTCAAAAGAACCAACCCTCAGGTCTTTATGACATACAGGTTACTAGACATAACTCTGGCTCCTCCTTCAGTGGATGTTAATAGGATTTTTCCCCATTTGTTTTATCACCCGTCATAAAAAAATATTTAGATGTTTAGATGTTTAAAAAGTCCCAGCTCACCTTATCCTAACAAAAAGTTGATTTGCAGAACAGCTTCAATAGTAATAGTAAAGGAATGCTTACAGTATCTTAACAAAGAAGCTGATATGCAAATAAGGTATTGAATGTAGGTCTCTCTCCTCTGCTTTCCATATGTGATATACTGTGCCCGCATTTAGATTTATGTCATCGGTTCAAATGAATAATTACACTGCACTTTAGCGCTGCTATTTTTTGCAAATCCTGTGAATAATGTGATTTAAAAATGTCACAGGCAGTTTCTTCAAGTACCAGGTGAGGTGGTGTATTTAAGGACCAGAATATACCTGTACAGGCAAGGACGAATGCCAGTGGTACCATGAAAGCGTTTCGAGGCAACAAACTCGAACCCTCATTTATCCCCAGCTGACATTCAAAGGCAGCTATTTTCTCTGGGACGAGTGATCCACAGCTTTATTAATTGCTCCTGAAATATTAAAAAGGCTCCATCACACATGAAATATTAATTTGTTTTTGCTGAGATCATCGCGGCTGAATATTTCTTCGTGTTGTACATCAGCAGTGAGAGATGTGGCGTTGGAAGGAAATGACAGCGTGGTAAACAGAGACTCGGGAACTGAGTGATAAAGACCTCCTCAACGTTCCTCTTTCACGGCATTCATCCTTCTCGCCTGCCGCTATCCGTCTCTGTGTCTCCCTCCCCTCGCTTCTTGATTATTCATCTCAGTGGTTGATGAATTCAAACAGAAATTTGTGTGTGTTTAAACAAAATTCAATATTTGAGGCTTTAAGGTTGCCATGTCTGTGACTGGGGAAAGATTTTCAGAAGCTTTTAAAGCAACAACTTACAAATGATACAAATGAAGAGTGGATTCTACATTTATTAAAGAAAATCTAAGTGGAACAAGCAAAACTTTTTTGGGGTGTGATATGACAATATGACATTAAATGAATATAGTTATTAATACCTGTAAAATAGTAACATTTCACTCAATGACTTTTATCAATTTTAGAGTTCAATTTTAGAGAGAATTCAGTTCTTAGCTTGTTCTGAGTTTGGGTTTAGCTGCCTTTGAATGTTAGCTGCCTTCAAATGTCAGCTGGCGATAAATGAGGGACAGTTAAATTCTTAGCTTGGTCTCAGTTTAGGTTTCAGTCAAATTGAAATGAATGACTGTACATTGTCCTGATGGTACATCTTATATCATAGTATGTCAACAGCATTTTATGAAAAATTTAACTAAAAATATACATTCTTGGTGTGAGAATATTGATATGGTATCATGAGATAAAATATTGCAATACTTTGAAATATCGACACCCCCCACAAGTTGCTATGCAGTTGGGTGGTTTGGTGTGTTGCAGTGTTTGCTAGAGTGTTCTGGATGGTTGCTAGGGTGTTTCTAGGTGGTTGTTTATCAGTTGTTTACTTAGGCCTATTTTGGTCCCCTTTAGTCCTTCAAAGTCCATCATTTTTTGTAATGTAATACCACACTTCTGAACAAGCAACAGCATTTGAATTGGAGTAAACACCAGTTAGGAACTATAATAATAATAATTAATAATAATTGTGTTTGTTTCACAATAATGCTTTCTTAGATAATTAAAAACTCCAGCAGTTTTTTTTCAATGGCCATTTGCAATAAGCCACAGGGCTTCTATGATGACTGATAAAATGTCCTTTCTGTAACCCCACTGGAATCTGATAAAACTCCTAAATTCTATTTTTGGTAGCAATTTTAGTGTGGTGACCCTGTAGTCTTCTCTCTCTATGTGTGTGTGTGTGTGTGTGTGTGTGTGTGTGTGTATGTTTGTAAGTAGGGAATATAATAGTTCCACTGAGGAACTAAGTGTTATCAAGGAGAACACCACAGTACTGATGCCTGTGCACAATGCCCTTGATTTTATACGTGTGTGTCTGTGTGTGAATGACTAAGTCTCTGAGAACAACAGGGTTAGCGTGTGAACCTGCCTCTCTTACACTCCATTATTCTAATTGCAACATATTTCAGCGACAAAGGCGCCTTCGGTGCGTGTTTGCCCTCTTCACATCAGGCTCTCTCTTTAGCTCCACCCCACCTCTCTTATTTCCTCTCTCTTATTCTTGTTTTAGACAGGTAGTGTGTTAATGGTCTCGTATTTCATTATGCTTTTGAAATCACTGTGTGTCCTTACATTGTTAAGAGGGCAAAGCTTCTTTTAGATAGTGCAGTGCTAAAACTAATGGAAATTCTAAGTACTTGCCTTTAACAGTAATAAAGATGTTTTCTATATATATGTGTGTGTATTGGAGACATAGTATAGCAGTGCACATTGACCAGAAGTGTTGAGCTTTGGTGCTCACATGGAAGTCAAATATAAATGTGAAGTCAAAGTGATATGGAAATCATAATATATTCATGGTCTTTTTGTGTACTTATCTGTTTTCTGTGTCTGTTACCCTATAGATAAAGTATTTTTATACTTTTTATACCTTTTATCTTTTTAAATCTTTTAAGTTTACAAAGGAAGTTTAGGTTCAAAATAAGTTGATATTCCTTTGAAGATACATGGGAGCTGTAACGTACCAGTTAGTACACATGCTGCAGACATGTTGAGCCCAGGTGCTTATGTGGCCAACACAGATTTGAATCTGGCCTGAGTTACTGAGATTCCTGGATGCCCTTACACCTTTTCTCCCAAATAAATTCCTCTCTGTGTGTTTTGCTTAGATGTGGTGATGACTTTCTGCCAGTCTTGGCATTTTGAAAGACTGTGATTGTTCCCTATGGATGCCACAGTGTGACAATCTGTCCAACATTCCATTCACCTGTCATAGAAAAAGATCCATGAATCATAACCTTCACACCTGAGGCTGTGACCTTCCTGTATCTGGTGGGAAGTTCATTAGACTGGGTGACCTGGAGGTTCAGAGCACGTTGCAGCCATTTGTTCTGACCGGAGTTTCACACTGAGCCAGTGATTGGGAACGATCAGTCCGACCTGCTCTCTGCTGCCCAACCACTGGCCAGAATTTATCACCCTGCCTAGAGACCAATGACAGCCATGATGAAAGCTATAAGAACCATCAGTCATATGGACCTGGCTGCCAACAACTGCGTGTGTGTCTCAGGACAACGTAGCCTGATGTTCACAGCATGATTTGATTGCCACTGTGTAGAGATTTGCCCTAAAATTGTTAATTCTGGGTCACCTCTTTGTCCTTTTAAATGAACCTTTCTAACAATGTTTGTAACATTCCAAACGCACAGTAAAGTCTCAATATAGATCCGATCCTAAAGAACTGACTCCCTTCAGAGATTAAATCCAACACCTGCATGTAATTTTCAAGTAATCCAGAAGACCTTGATTAGGTGGTTCAGATGTGTTTGATTAGGGCTGGAGCTAAACTCTGCAGGATTGTGGCCCTCCTGGATTGGATTTTAAAAGCCCTGGTATAAACATCCAAGAGAAATGAGTCATACACTGATGAAGAGCCCAAGGTCATGCTATCTTTCTATCTGTTTATTTATTTCACTATCCTAACTTTACCGGGAAGCATGGCTTCATCTTTGGTATCATCTAATGATGGAGACGGTAATTTACGGCTTCCGCACACTCTTATCTGTCTCTGTCCCGGGCAGTCGGGCGGCGTGACTGATGTGCCATTGTGCTGGTAACAGTAGTACACAGACAACCTGGTTCAACGTTCAGCCACCGCACCTTTTAATTCCCCCCTCTGATGTATTAGCTTTGCTGAAACCAATTCTGGTTCTTGAATTGAGCTCTAAATCATCGAATCACTCTGTAGGCCACCCGCAATTTATTACGCTGTAGGGTGAGAAAGTAAATATATTATGGATGTAAATAAATTAGGGGCTTGTGATCACAAAACTAAATATTGTATCGACAGGTGTTGTTATTCCGGGCTTTGAAGCAGGTGATTAATGAAGTGAAGGCCGGCGCTGGGATTTTCTCTGCCTTCCGGGTGTCTTCGATGTAAATTTCTCTTTAACCTAAAACTGCCCCTGAACAGTCAGGCATGATTATGTGGGTCCTGCTTCATGTGGCCATTGCTGTTTATGAACTCTGTTAATGAGTCAGCGAGGAATTTCATCTGAACATTCAAAACAATTTCTGTTTTGTTTTTTGATGAATTTTATGAAACTGTGAATAATCTGCCCATGATAGCAGATAATTATTGATATTTGTAAATAATATATTTTAAGGACCGTAATAGTCATTCATTTATATATTTTTATTGTAACATTTATTGACAATTAAGCACTTTTAAGTCTCATGCTTTATGAAAAATATTTTCATTTGATCTGTAACAATGACATGTTTTTGACTGTTTTTGTGAGATTTACAAAATGACAAAACATCCAGTGTCTTTGAATCCCTTTTAATGACAAGAGTTAAGTAGGCAAACTGCAAAAAAACAAACATTAGCAGTCATTAGGAAAAGTTTGACTTTGCTGTCTCATGGGAGATTTGTCCAGCCCTTGACAATATTTGCGTGTAAGTGACTGAAATACAGAGAAGAGATGCTACTCTCCCCATTAAAAATAAAGGTGTGGGCACATTAAAAATGCTGTATCATGCGTCTAAGCAGAGTGAGAGAAGAGACAGTAGGCTGTCAGGGGGCTGTCAGGGAAGCAGAGCTCCTGTCAGACAGACACAAGCTCAGCTGGCCCTTTGGTGGCCCGTGGTGTCATTGTCAGCAAGAGCGGGCTGGTGGTCTTGTCACCGTGGCAACTGACAGCTGAGAACCTGGACCGAGCCTGAGCAGCTATCTGAATCCACTCACCTCCACACAACATAGACACTTCATTATCAGCTCTCTCTATCTCTATCTTGCTCTCTTCCTGTTTATCTTGGACCATGTCTCTACAACTGTCTTAACTTTTTATTCCCCTCTTCGCTCTTTCAGCATTTGTTTTCTGTATTATTGGCAGGAGCTTTCTCCAAATGTTTTTAATTTTTTTTTTGCCTTTTTACCACTTTTATCAAGATACAACACAGCCCTCACAAAAAGTACTGTGGTCATAGAATGGTAAAGTCGTACACAGTGAACACCATAAAATGTTGCATGCAACAAAATGCAAACAAAAGTCTGTTTATTGTTTTAATAATTTTTAGTTGACTTCTTAAATATGCAGATAGGTGGGCTGCTTCGACCATCTGTAGACTTCTCAAGCACAGACCTCAGAGCAGTCTGCTGCTCCTCCTCTGAGTGATCAGAATTAAGGCAACCCTATAAACCATTGTCCAATCAGCTCTCAGGAGAACAGGACGACAGTAACGAATGTGGCTTAAACTGCAGATGAATAGCGTGTGGCCATGGGATAAACAGCATGTTTGTGGAAAGATGCTGGCAGGCGGGAATTTTGTGCAGGCCTGAGGGAGTGGGGGGGTTGACATTGGCCCCAAGGCGCTATGATAAAGTGCAGCAATGTGGCTGCGACCCTCCTGTCCTTGCGCTCCCTGGTGTAATTAAAGCTCTTAAAGATGAGAAATCACTCACCTTTAATTAATCAATGTGCCTCAAATGGGCCTGACTCGAGGGAGACGCCACAGAGACGAAAATAAATAGGCATGGATGTGCTTGGGACACAGACCACACATGCACTCACAATTACTCTACGGACACGCAAACTTTCGCTCTGAAAGCATTTAGTCATTTTTATACCCGTGCCTACACACACACACACACACACACACTGTAAGCATTTGTCATACACACACACAGCAGACATGCACAGGTAACTCAGAGGTTCGTTTAGCAGATGTTTGGGTCTGTTAATGACCCATCTGCACACTGAGGATTTGGGATTATCTCTCGTGCTCACAGAAGCACTTGAACATGTGGCTCAAATTAAAGTCTCACCTGGCAAATCCATGAAGGAATTAGGATTTTCTGCCCCCTGATCACACTCCTATTCAGCCCGACTGACAAACCACAGTTCAGCTGGAGCAAAAGCCACTA
>JAZGTK010019602.1:0-11319 GCA_036877625.1 Ambastaia sidthimunki
CGGTCTCAAACCTCCCTGTCAATGGATTGTGTCACATGTTTTGTTTTGTTTACAGTGTCTTTACTTTCAAGTCATGTTGTGGTCCCTTTGTAGTCTGTAGGCCTTTGTAGTCTTTAGTGTCACCCTGCACTAATTGTGTCCAGGTTAGTTTCTTGTTGGTTAATGAATGTGTTTAGAGTGTTGTTTCTTGTTTCATGTTTCTTGTTTCATGTTTCATGTCAAGATTCATTGTTCACGTTATGGATTATATTCATGTTTACATTTATTACACTCACTTAAAACTGCACATGTAAATTAAAAAACAAAGAAAATTCAACACTGCAATGCTACTATTTTATTGCCAGGCAACACGTCTTGCCAGGACAAAAAGATATAACTTGCTAACATGCCTAACAGAAACCTCACTAGTGCCACCTAGTTGTGCAATTACTTTACCTAGTGGAGTAAAGTAATTCTTTACATCTGCATAAAACATTTAAAGGTCAAATATGTTTTGTGGCTCCAGGCAAATATTATTTGGTCCAAAATGGCTTTTTTGGTCGCAAAGGTTGCAGACCTGTTCTAAGGAGATTATCACATTCCACATCTATTGATTTTTACGAAATGCTTATGTTAGGGAGAACTTCATTTGTAATAGCAATTTTGTTCTCAATATTTTCTTTGCAATGTGAAAAAAATTACTAAATTCTTCATATTACCAATCAATAGAGTGTCATTAAATGATCTTGTAGCCTGTAACCCCTGAAATGTGGAGATCTCAAATAAAATCAATTATTTGAGAGCAAGCTACAAAATATTGACTAAAAAAACTAGAATGTGGCTATCCAGCATTTGAATGGTTCAGAAAGTCCACTTGCTCTGTACAGTTGCACAATGTCAGCTGTCAGTTACATGTGATTAAGGGTGATACTAAGATAGCTTTCATTTTGTATCCGATCACTTTGATTTGTTGTAACTTTCCAAACATGAACAAAACTACATACCATAGAAATACAGTCTTTATTTGTAATTCACCATAGCAGTTTCATTGTGCTCCAAGTGTAATAGGTATACATAAGTATAACAACTATCTCCTGTACTGTACAGCTGTACGTATACTTTCGTAATATATTGCATAATCAGTCAGGACATTGCAAATGCATATTACAGATGGTTAAAGCTGTTGGGTTAACCATCATGAATCAGAAGCTGTTTCAACTGTCTAAAGCAATGAATGATAGAGACCACCCCCTTCTCAAAGTACTCCTTATCATCTGAACACTACACTCACTTGTCCACCGCACCGATTCTTGCACAATCAGCAGTTCTTTAAATATATAACACTCAAGACACGCCAGAAAAGATCTCTTCTGCCACTGCGCCCAGACACAAAACCAGAACGCGTTTGTCAACATTCAGTAATCCACCATGACCGCTCAGCCGATCTTTTCAAAGGGGGAAAACTGCAAGCAAGTGTGGCACGACGCAAGTGCTGACTACAATGAGGCCGACACACACCTGGCGATCATGGGCAAACCCGTTATGGAGCGTTGGGAGACTCCATACATGCACTCTCTCGCTACAGTTGCTGCATCTAAAGGTAATTTTCAATAAGACAGCGTCTACTGTTATGATTTAGCCGCGCCGAGGTTAATGAATAGAAATTGACTTAAAGTGTAATGGGTTTTACTGTTGATGTAGGAGAGACTTATTACAGCGCTATGAAGCAAATGGGTAACGTATTCTACTATGGCGAAGAATTGAATTGTATTAATTTGGCAATAGTAGAGTTAGTACCTTACAGTTGTCCTACGTGAACTTTCACGTTGCAGCTGCGAGATAAAAAATGTTTATCTGTGTATTACAAGTATTACAGTCTACTGAGACAAGAACACCTGCTTGTGCCACGGCGACAGGTGTGATGTTTCCCACCTTACACTCCAGAAGCCAAAGGCTCAGTAAATGTTTAAATATTCCATGAGGCGTCGCTTGATATGTGCGTGACTTTAAACTGGTTGTATTTGCATTGCAATGTGTGGTTGACTTTGCATAGATTTACTTAAAAGCAGTAACTTAATTTAAACAATGTGACATGTTATTTGTGGATAGGTCGTATATAGATACAGTTCAATGGTTTACAAAGTGAATCCCTAGAAATTCCATTTATTTGAGAAGGGCCTCACATGCCTCTATTTTTACTCCTCTCTGAAATATTACCTCCTGCAGTTCCGGGGAAAGACCTTGCCATGAACACCACTATTATTCATATCTGTCATAGTAAGATTAGTGTGTAGCAACCCAGAACATTTTAATTCATTGGATTACAAAACATTTGTCTTTCACAAATATGCTGTTTGTTACTAACAATATACAATATATACACAATAAAGGGTAATTATATATTTACAGTAAGCAGAGTAAATAGTAGGTTATAGTAGAATGATTGTGGAAGTAATGAAAAATACAAGGGTGCATAGTAATATAGTTTTGTTACAATATATTAATGAATCTCTTGCACTGCTCAAGTTTACTTTTATTTACTACGTTGTATCCTGTATATAATGTATGCAACAAATAAAAATCTTGAATCTTGTATTAAAAATAAGAAGCCATGTTTAACAGTAATTCTGGATGAAAAACATGTCTACTCTTTTATGTGGAATGTAGGTGGAAGGGTGCTTGAGATTGGCTTTGGAATGGCCATAGCAGCCACTAAGGTGGAGTCCTTTCCCATTGAGGAGCACTGGATCATTGAGTGTAATGATGGCGTATTCCAGAGACTGCAGGAATGGGCCAAGAGTCAGCCACACAAAGTATAGCACAGAAATACCTATTTAAACACCAGTTATCCTTTTTAAAATAGCCATTTTTGCTTTTTGTATGATACTTGTTTGGCAGTTATTACATGGTAGAAACTATGTGTTAATCAATCACACTGTTTACATGGTTGTATTAATCTGCACAGGTTGTCCCTCTAAAAGGTCTTTGGGAAGAGGTGGTGACAACCCTACCTGCCAATCATTTTGATGGTAATATATCTAATACTATAATAACATATTCTTTAATGTAAAAATACATATTTTCTAAGGTTATGGATGTTAGTAATACAGTATATGTTTGTTGTTCATCACAGGCATTCTTTATGACACATACCCTCTGTCAGAAGAAACTTGGCACACACATCAATTCAACTTCATCAAGGTATGTCAGATTGTTGTAGTTCCATTGCATAGATTTCCTGTCAATGACCACACTCCGGTTTTTGACCTGCCTTCTAATCATGATAAACTTTGTCCACAGGGTCATGCTAACAGACTGCTAAAGCCTGGTGGCGTGCTCACATACTGTAACCTCACTTCCTGGGGTGAGCTGCTGAAAACTAAATACGACAACATTGAAAAAATGTTCCAGGTGAGTAAATAACCTTTGGACCAGGATCCTCTTTACTGAATCTATATCCAGTACTTTATAGTGTGACTATTTGTTGGGGAATGTTCTGGGTTTTGCTTCTGTCCAGGAGACACAAGTTCCTCACCTACTGGAAGCTGGATTCAAAAAGGAGAAGATCAGCACCACGCTGATGGACATCAGTCCTCCCAGTGAATGCAAATACTATTCCTTTAACAAGATGATCACACCCACTGTTGTTAAAGAATAAGATAAACTGTGCTTCCATCATTCTACTATTGTCTCAGAAGCTTTCCAATTATTTAATTCATTTAACTTTATAAATGAATAGCTTTTATAAATCACCATACATGGTTATGCCATTTAAAGACATGTATTCCTTTTTGCATTACACTATGTGAAAATAAAGACTAGATTTACACAATATTATCTGTTGTGCTTCACATAACCTAATTTTTTATTATGTGGCTAGTTCCTGCCGTGCTAAAATACACACTATAATGAACAGCTATGAGACGAAATCCCTGTTCAGACAAGGGGTGTCAAATCCTGCTGCGAAGGCCCAGTGTCCTGCAGTTTAACTCCAGCCCTAGTCAATCAGAGCTGAAACGCAATTCTGTAGGACACTGCCACTCAGACCTCTGACCTAGATACTGTGTATGTCACTGCAGAGGCTAACTATTAACCAAACACTTACATATTCACTATAAATACTATCTAGTAGAAGGATGCCACTTAGTGAAGTTCTAAATGCAAGTTTGGGAGGAGATCATTCAGTCCTGTCAATCTCAGGTTTATATAAGCAGCCGCTCATGTGATGTTAGTGATGATTCTTCTGACATCACTCCCTGACTCCTCTACTCTGATGTACTTCATAAGTACTTGTTTAGATTCTGTAGTCAGAGCTCAAGCTTAGTCTTGGGACCAAGCTGTTCCTTCAAGACATCAAGTCAAATTTGTTTACCATTACATCTGCCAGGACTGGGTGGTCAGGTGAACTTGTGAAATACATTTCTTGAGTATCTAGGTGAAAGCATCTAGCACACAATGTTAATGGGAATTCTCAGGATTACAGGTATTTAGGGGTTAAGCGGTTAGAATGAGGTTTATACAACATCATACAACATTGCGCACACAGATTAGACATTAAGCACTACCATAAAAAGTACTCTGTACTCTGATCTCAAGACACTTTACCCTGCAGTTTAGGTATGAGCAAACTAAGGACCTAATTGTTTTAGTGATCAAACTATTAAACTAAATCAGACTTTTAGTTTAATTGCTATTGGATTTTAAAAGTTAAATTCCAATATTTGCATTTACATTTATTACATTACTGTAATAGTATTTTTACGCATTAGAGTAAAATAGCTTTAGTGCAATGATTAAATGCTTTTTGTAATTAGAATTTGGTAGAAATTTGGATTAACTGTCACAATGCTAACAATCTATATAGTTTAAAAATAGTACAAGAACAGAGTTAATTGCTTTTGATTTTAGATTTAACTATGACCTGCACGTTCTTGACAGGTAAAATCCACCTAAATGTGGAGGGCATGGATATTTGGGAACTGATGATGGTAACCATAACACACTGACAATCTCAATTCAGGCAGAAAGTCTTTTATTGTAGCTACAAAGACAGAAGCAGCTTGGGCTCAAACCAGAGCAGCTCCTGAGAAATAAATCTTCTGAAGCACAACAAATGACAGATATTAAATAAACATTTTTAACACACCAGACACACATCAACAAACACTTCTCACTTGCGATACCAAATTCTTATTTTCTTTTCTCGTTTAATCTTCTTCTGTAGCTGTAGTGTTCCGTAAAGCAGAGCTTCAGCTGTTGGAGGGCAGCCTGGTAAACACACACATTATCACATGATCATTTTTATTAAACATGTATTACAGAGAACTTTTAAATGCTTCTGTACAATATCTGAAAAAGGCCATAGGCCAATATTGCTCCTTTGTTGTTGCTCATATCAATGAAACACACCTGGGACGTAGATGTCCACTGGAACAATTCGATCACAACCCCGGACCACAGAATAAGAGTAATGATAGTAGCCTCCACCATTAGCACAGCTAGCAGAAACAAACAAAAATAACAACAAAACAAATACAACGACATAAAGAACTTCACCCTTTAAAGACCTGTGCATTATAATTTCAAAGCTTTTGTAAGTCTGTTCTGATCAGTTTATTTCTGAACCAAAAGAACTGGATTTCATACCTTCCCATAGAAATGACATATCTAGGCTCTGGCATCTGATCATATACCTGCAATAAGAAAGAGACAAACAAATACTACAATCAATGGTAACTCTCTCTTGTTATATAGAAACATAAGACAAAAAAGACATCATGTGGGTGCAGTGATATATTTCGAGGCATATTGCACATCTGCACATTGCAATCCTGTAGCTCAGTTGGTAGAGCATTGCATTAGCAGCACAAAGTTGTGGGTTTTATTCCAGGGAGTACATGTACTTACAAAATGTTTAACTTGAATGTACTGTAAGTTGCTTTGAATAAAAGATTCTGCCAAATGCATAAAAAATGTGAACAATGTAACATGTACATAATTCTAGTTTATTCAGAACTATATGGTGTGGATACCTTTCTTAAAGCAGGGGCCATTTTATTGGTTAATGTTCCTGCGACGATCATGACATCAGCCTGTCTGGGGCTGGCTCTGAACACTACACCAAATCTATCCATGTCATAACGAGGGGCGGCCATGTGCATCATCTCCACAGCACAACACGCCAGGCCAAATGACATTGGCCACAAAGAGCTCTAAACACACACAGAAAGAAAATGCAATGAAAATGAAACATGCATTTACCTGCCTTTGAAAGAGCTCAATATTACTGTTTTCATGCATTTCTACAGCAAATATCACATCTACTTGGCTTCTCTAAAACATATATTCATATTGTATAAAGCAGACGTGCCCAGTCCTACTCCTGGAGGGCCAGTGTCCTGCAGAGTTTAGCTCCAGCTTGCCTTAACACACCTGCCTGGAAGTTTCTAATCTCACTAGTAAGACCTTGATTAGCTGGCTCAGGTGTGTTTCATTATGGTTGGAGCTAAACTGTGCAGGACACTAGACCTACAGGAGCAGGATTGGGCACCCCTGGAATAAAAGGTTACATACTCTACGTGCCCAGTTGACCAGATCATCCAGCTTGGTGATGATGTATTCACCCTTGCCGCTGAGCGATGATGCTGGTTTTGGTGCTAATGCTGTGCTTTTCTCTCTGAACGGGACCAGGCTAGAAAGTATAATGAAAATTATTTTGACAGGCCTTGCTTTAAAAAAATGTTACATTCAATTACACTTGCTCAAAGGTAATTTATATGTTATGTACAGGTCACAAAAAAGGTGACAATAACTAACAGTTTTTTCACTGATAATATTAATATTAGTGAACAGAATATACTATTATAAGACTTTTTTTCTTTTCAGTTGACTGTAATAAGCATTTACAGCAGATAACAACTGCTTTTTAATTTCACACTTTGTTCCAGCCCATGTAAAAATAATAGCTTATGGGCACATTTTAATAAACATTACTCGACAAAATCTCAGATTGATTCAAGAAGTCTGTCTGTGTAGTCAGCAGTAACCTTGAGGGCTAAAATGATCAGTTAATTTATCAGTTATCAGCAGCACAGTTAAGCAACACACAACCATACAAAATCATTTATTCCCCACCTTGTGTTGTTTTCATCCTTTGTGTCTGTCAGTGAAACTTTCTTATGAGCACCAAATGATGAAATGGCCCTACATTACAAACATGAACAACTTAGATAATTACATAAATATTAATTAATACAGTAATAATAAAATAAATACAATAAATCAATATATTTCTATAACATGCCACAATTTAATCATGTATAAGTAAATGCAATGTTACTTATTCTCAAATATAGAAAACTAACTTTAATTAAAATAATTATAAAAAAACCTCCCCAGATCAAATCAAAACGTACCTTAGATTAAAAGAGCCAAGGGCGGGAAGGCGTGAAACTGAAACAAATGTACAAATGTCAAGCTGGATTCAAACCCTGAAAAAAGGTTCTAAGGGGTCCCCAGAAAGGAATAGATCCCTCACAAAACACATCATATTTGTCCTCGGTTTAAAAACGCCATAATGTAACCGGCTATTTCAGTACCTGTATCAAAGCTTGATCTAGTTTAGAAACAAGTTTCTAATATCACAAAGTTCTCATATCACCACAAACATCACCCTTCCACTACAGTGATTTATCTAAAGATAACTGAATACACAAAGCTGTACAGATCAACCACCAACAAACAATAACAATAAATACGTAGTTACAAACTGTTAAACTGCACTAAAAATACGCTAAACGTACAATATGCCTCATTACGTTTTGCATGTTTCGACTTTGTCACAATGATTTACAGGAACCGTAGTATATCGACTGCAAATGTTTTTTTCTGGATTTTAAAACACCTACGCAGTTATAACATTACTTTAATCTAGTTTAGTATTTAAATAAAGTCAGTTGTTTGTTTGTATCCGACAGTCTGTCTCAGATTAGTCATGTTGAGTAACAAGGTCAGTGAGTAAAGTCTTTCATAGCACGGCAGAATGCACTTAACAATCCAAGTAAACCTACGTTCATTTGAGGTTAAATGTAACGTTATATGTCCACATATAATGCTGTAACTGCAATGCTGCATTACCACGATATTCGAAAACCTTTGAGAACGTTCTCGTTCACTCACCCATCAACGCCGCCATCTTAGCATAATTTCTACTTCCGGTTAACTTGTCAGACGCTCTTCTGCTGCGCGTAAAATCAGACGCCATATCAATTATTTCAAACAAAAAATATATATGCAGTATCCACATGTAATACATTATTACACTAACCCACAGTTTACACTAATTACACTAATAACAGTATATTTAAAAAAATCAATATTTAAATTTTAATAAACAAAACTTCCGCGTGCTGGTCTATGATCTTCAGATAACGGTTAAGTGAGTGATACTATGCGATAACCATTAACTCTATTGCTGTACCATGGTCATGCCATAGCCATAGTTTTTGTAAGTTTATAATAAATATAAATAAATTGTAATAATATGTAATAAACATATAATATGTAATAAAATAGTGACTGGACAATGTTTTTAATAGCTCACTCAATTTTAACTCAGTAAATTACTGTCTCACCAGCTTTTAAATGCTCTTTTAAATGTGGCTACTGTAAGTGTTGAGTTTTATTAATTAGCCTATTACCATTAACCTGACCCCTTATACCCAAAACAATGCATCTGGTAAATAAAATGCACCACAGTATTCAATAACAGGCCTACAAGCAAAACATTTTAAGTAATAACCCTGTGATGATGTTAACTGTGTTTATTAAATTAATATGTTTGAGCAGCTATCTGGGCTCCAGACTACACATGCAGGTGGAGTTGTGGTTGGCTCTGTTCTGGATAATTATTTAGAGAGTAACCTTCCAGATATCATAAAGAATTACATAAGTTCCTGAATTTACCATATTTGCTTGTTATTAGAACATACATCTTTCTGATGTGGTATGGAATGAGCTGTTCATAATGTTTAACATGAGACTAACTACAACAGTAGCTTGGTAGCTAAATACTAATAAAACATATACACTGAAAAATGTTTTTTATTTTAAAAAAGTATCTGCCAAATGATAGACAGATAGATAGACAGATAGATATACAAGACAGACAGACATACTTTATTGGTGTATTATGTTACACATTTCAAAAGTATAAAGAAAGGATCTAAATGCAGATCAGTGTTACTAAAAACTGTTACTAAAAGTGTTACTAAAACAGGCATTAACACAAAACATAAAACAACACAATATTTCATATAATAACTGACAATAGACAAGGACAAACACTGGGGTATATATACAAAATACTAGTGAGAGTAAACAAGAAACTAGGAAGGAAATAGTTTTGATAACTGCAAATGTGATGGCTATGCAAATAGTATTTACAGCGACTGTATTAGTATTTCACCATCTGTATGTCATCAGGGTAAAATGCAGACTGCTACCATTTTGGATCTCTATCAGTAAGCCATTTCTTTGGTTGCAGGCTTCTGGGTGCTGATAGGCTGGTAAGGCTGGCCAAAAAATAGAGGTTAGGAAATCATTCCAGTTTCAGAAAAAGTGTTTCTTTTCATCACAGGACCCAGATAAAGACAAAAATGTGGCCTTTTCAGATTTTTCACATTTTACACACATTGATTATGACACATTTATCTGCCAGTATTTTAAATTGTTGTTTGCCAAAAGGTGTTAGGTAGGACACTAAACAGTGCAGTTTTTAGCCGTTAATGATCCATAAATGTACTGTGCTCTAATTACACCAATGATTTATTATTTCATGTTTTTTATATGTGCAATGTTGTTAAAAAAAGGCACCACTTCTGTTTTTAGTTTTGAGTTGTGTAGTTTAAGCACTGTTTAAGTTATGCATACACATGTACTTTTTTTGAAAGTCATTTTGGTGTGTATTTGAAAGGCCTTTTAAGGATGTTATGTTAAATGAGTATTTTAAGCTAGATAATTATTAAATAATGAAAGAAAATTAATCATTTGTTCTATTCAATTTTTTTGTAAACCCATGGTTAATTTTTGTAGGGATAAGTTTGGCCAGCATCATAAACAAAATAGGGGAAATGATATAACAACACAACTTAACCGAGAAACTGTCTCCAAACCTCCTCATGCTAATACATGAGAAATGCAATCAGTTCAAAGTAATCCAATACAAGATCAGAACATGATTACCTTGCCTATATTGTTGAGGAACAGGTATCTACATGCTGTCGTTGATACAGGAAGTACCCTTTCTTTGATCCAGGAATTGTTGGAGGAAACTGAAAGGTCAGGAAGTATGGAAACCAAGCAAGGAAACAATTTTCTGCTAGCAAATAGCCAATGCCAGACTGCTGTAGGAAAGTCTGACTGGGAGTGTGAACTTCAAGGCAAGATATTCAAGTTAACCCTGTATATAATAAAAGATTTTGACCTGAGCGCTCCAAACATTCTCGGTATGGATTTCTTGATGACTACAGGAATAATATTGGATTTCAAGAACTTACAATATTGTTTTTCTTCCAAGGATGATGGTACTGTGCATAGATTTCCATTGTGGTCTCGTGAATCAACCTTCACATCACTTTTTTCTTGCCCTACCAATACCACAAATGACAGAACAAACCTTACAATCCATCAGCCAACTAGTTTTGAGAGCAGACACTACTTCTCAAAGTAGTAACTAGAAAGTCTGATGGGTAAATGGTCAACTGTCTGTACTGATGAAATAGGTCACTCAGCGATTGTAAGGCATCGAATCATCACAACAGATGAAATACCGGTCCGGAAGAGAGCATATACAGTGTCAGTCCCCAGACAGCAATTCACTGATGATCAGTTATGTTTCTTGCATAACATAACTATTTTCCCTTACAGGAGCTTGCTCTGGAGGTTGGTCGCCTTCTGCTGTCGGTCAGTTGAGTGGAGCTCTTAACCAGTATCCTCCTGCACTACTCTCTGCATCGGAGCTTGCCAGGTCACTGTCTTTGTCATCTATATTGTCTGTGTGTCTCACTGTCTTTTTATGTCTTTCAGGTCTCGTGGATCTGGGTGCCATCACTGTCTTTTTCTGTCTTTCAAGTCTCGTGGATCCGGGTGCCATCACTGGAGCTTCCACAGGTAGGTTGTTCACCAGAAGCAACAGGTTTCGATGTAGTGTCCTTGTCTTTTCACTATTACCATTCTCTGGGTATACGACATACACAGGGTTGTTTGATACTTGTTCTTTCACCACATATACAGCTTTCTCCCAGTAGGACCGCAACTTTCCTGGGCCTCCTCGCTCCCCAA
>JAZGTK010019603.1:0-11319 GCA_036877625.1 Ambastaia sidthimunki
AGCAGTGATGGGCAGAATCTGGTGACTGGAGGTGATAATGGGGTGGTGGAGGTGTGGCAGGCCTGTGACTTTAAGAAACTCTACGTTTATCCCGGCTGTGATGCCGGCATCCGAGCCATGGACCTGTCACATGATCAGAGGTTTGACTTCACTTCCGTTCACACTGACACATGTGAAGCAGATCACAGACTGACCATTCAAACTTCTCTGTTCCAGGACTCTGATCACCGGCATGGCATCCGGCAGCATTGTGGCTTTCAACATTGATTTTAACCGCTGGCACTTTGAGCATCAAAACAGGTACTGAGAGAATCAGCCAATGACGGGCAGCCGCAGCATCCGAAATTGTGACGTCACTGGCGCTCGTGTTATGGGGCGGAGCTTCGCAGGAGAAAAATGGAGAGCAAGACGACTTAGAGAAGTTGAATTTTTCATTGTTTTTAAAAGCGTCATGATGAATGAACACGTCTCCAAATGCACAGAGGCGATTGATGAATGTTTAAAAATAACATAAATAGCGAGAGGACAAATGGAGGCAGCGTATCTTAGTTTTTCATATTTTATCTGAAAGTCATCTGAGCGACTTAAGGCAGGTCAAAAACAGCCTTTTACATATTCATCATTTTAACTGTGAAAACAACTCTTTGCATAGAGAACTAATAACTATTTTTATGGGCTTTAATTTTTTACCTGCTCGCTGCATATGTTTTAATCGCTCTGGGGAAAGTTTTCAAACTATAAGAAATGAGATTTTCGTTTGTCTGTCTATTAAAGCTATAAAACGTTTATTTAAATGTTTGAGGCTGCTTTAGTTTTATCTGTTCAGTTTGTCGTCTAAAGCTTTTTGCGTTAAAAGCATATTTGTTTATCGTGACATGATGTATTTAAATGTTTGTTCAGTCTGTCGATTTCTCTGTCGTGGATCTATTTCAATTCTAATAGTGAACCAGGAGATGTAAGATAACGATTAAAACCTTTAAAGAAATGAAAGAAATGATGTTTATAGATGTCAAGCACTGAATGAGGGTGAACTGATGGTGCTGAAATCCATCTGGACAAATTGTATCGTACTGTATCATTTGTCATTTCTGTGCAGTTATATTTTTACATGATTTACATGCTTTGTGTCAAAACAGTTGAAGATGGGGTGTATTTCTCATGACTTTTATTGTGTTTCTTAAATCTTTCAGAACTGCACTTGAAAACATGTAAACATTGTAAAATCACTGTCGTAAGCAATACATTGTGTGTGTGCATCTCTATTACATAATGTAAATCAAACCTGTAACAGAGTTTATGATCGAAAAAAAAAGAATCAAATATTTGTAATCGTTTTAGTGCCAAAATGTGAAATCCTCTTAAGCCAAAACTTTTTTTCCGAAACATTTGTTTCCATATAATGTGCCATAATTGTTTAAGCTGTAAGAATATCAATTTGAATGTTATTTTTAAAAGTTGCAAAAAAATATATAGGTTTTCATCTATATGTCTCATGTTGAAATACTTCTTAAGATAAAATGATCTATTTAATAGGAATGGTTTCCATCAGAAACATTTATCATTGTTTAAAACGTGATGATGGTGTTCGTTAATTTAGCAGATGTTATAAATCGGTTATTTTTTGGTTAAAACATGTCGTATGTCCGGGTGAGTCATTGTGAAGCAGGAAAAATGTCTGTTTATAATAAAAGATTATCAAATGCATTAAATACTGTGTGTTGCATTGTACAAAGCAAGTTTTTGAGTGCATACAATCGTATTCACGTACAGTAGTTACAGTAATGATGCTGTAAACATGCGTTTGAGAACACAGACCTGAAGAAAGTGAGACAGGATTTATGTTTGAGTTATTTATTCACAGGTTTGGCTTGTTGCTGAACGCTTGTCGAGTCTAAATGACATTTAATGAGTGACAATTGACAAACTATGGATGGATGTTTTACAAATATACAACTTTTTATTCAATGGTTGGGCATTAATTTTTGCATATGCCAGAATGTCTTCCAGAACATAATACTAATACCAAGACTTGTATCCTATCCAAAAATAAGGAAGTTGATTACGGAATATTCTTAGGAATTATTCTACACTACTTTTGACAAGCAAACACAGCAGATACAGTTTTTTGAATTAAAAGTCTCATGCTAACTACAGTTTTAATCTTTTGTGCTCTTCATTCAATGCTTTATGATTGTAGCTGAAGCCTTCACATGCTGTAGGCCTCAGTAAGCTGTTTAACCTTTAAATTTAGTCAAATACACAGAACAAGCAACGCATACAAGCGAGAGATTTACAGAAACCAGTTGTTTGTGGATGAGGTCAGAGAACAGTTGTTAAAATCGCTCATATTTGAATATCACATGCAAATGACACGCTGTCAAAAAGTGTCAAAAAGCTAAAGAAACGATATAAAGACTAGACACAACAAAATCAGATAAACTGAGTTTTGTTGTTTTAACAATACAGCCAATTAGTTTTTTGGAATTTCTGTAGCTCTGACCAGGAAAAGTCCAAACTGTTCCTTTAAGAATACATTTCTCAAATTATAAAAAATATGATGATTTCTGACTTTTTTGGTGTTTAGTTGGCCACCCTGTTCAAACAACAGTGATAATAAAACATTAACACAAATGACATTTTTCATGTTTCCAACATTTAAAATATTTAAATCACTCTGTGACTTTTTGTCATTGTGTGGCAAAACATCAAAAAATACATTCAAACACAATTAAATGGGCCTTTTGCTTACATAACCATAAGGCTACACATTTTAAAAAAAGTGTTACATTCTGCATTAAAAAAAAAAAAACAAAGAGCTGCAAGCTTGGCCAACATTTCCTTATTTTTGCAGAAATTTCAATGTTTTTGTGTCCCAGTGTGTCATGAAGTTGCCAGATCAGTCAGTTTCTACATTCAGCCAGAAATGCGTAAGAGGTCTGAGAATGAAAATAATTCAGTAGCTGAACAGACAGTTTGGTGGTACAGAGTCAGTCACCTGTATTGACAGATTATAGCAGCAAAACTAAACAAGTTTCATTGTTAAACATTGTAAAACCATCACACTGACTGCTTTAGTCTCAAATCAAGCATTTCCAAAGCCACATACATCCAAAAGGTCTAACTATTCAACCATTTTATACTATTAATAAATAACATTCTAACACCAAACAGACAGAGAAAAACAAAGCACATGTTTCTCAAAGGAAAAGCTGGAATATGCAAATATAAGTTATCAGGTTGAAATGTACAAACCTAAAATTTTAAAAATATATAAAGTTCATACAAAAGGTAAAAACTCACACACAAGATTTTAAAAGAAAATATGCTAAAATCCCAGATTTATTACAGGGATAAACAGAAATACACAAATACCCAAGATTTTTAAAGCCTTCCCATCTAATTCATGTGAATATTTTGCGGCATTTTCAATACTGACCACTAGAGGGCATAAAACTTTAGATAAAGCTGGCAGGAAAAATAAGGCAAATATGATCTAAACAATTGAACAATCCTTTATAGCACCAAACGCGTAGTTTTCACAAACTATTTGAAATTATTTAAGAAATCGACAAACAAACAAAGAGTGTTGTGGTTTACTAAAGAGTGTGAGATTATTTTCACAGCTGTTAATGTGTGTGCTACCCTCACAACTTTAAAAGTGAGACCACCAGCCATCCACTCCATAACAAAAGTTACTCCCAAAAAACAAAGACAAAAGACCCACAAACAACTTTAAAAATTATCTTCTGCCCGATACTCTTTCCCAGCTAACAGGGAACATTCTCAGAACATTGGATAACATTCTCTCTCAGTTATTATAATAATGTTCTTGCAGTGATGTTGGTATGTTTTTCAAAGTTATATATCATATATATCAGGACATTATTCTTAAGTTGTTTATGGAACGTTACAAAAAGTTTGAATAACGTTCCCATAACCAACCGATAATGTAAATACAACATCTAAAAAACTGGGCATTTTGAATGTTCTTTGAATGTTCAAAGTAACATTTTTAATGTTTTTGTTACTTAATGGAAATGTTAGGGAAACATTCTTGCAACATTCTAAAATTGCAACATTCTATAATTTAATTTACCTTCTCCAATCAAATGCTTCAGACAGTGAAACATTAAAACGGTGAGTTTGGCGAGCGGACCGTCTCGGCTGAGCTGGGAGAAATGTCTTCAGACTCTGAGGTGAACTCGGCCGGAGAGAGGGTGGATCCGGCTGGGAAGGTCGTGGGGCCGGAGGGATGGAGACTGTGGGTGCTGTGGTAACCAGAGGATTTCACATCCTGGTGGCGTCTTCGTCTGAAAACCTGCCTCTCCTTATCAAGAGGGGTGCTCTGCACAACAGAAGAACACGACACAGTGAGCTTAGAGTTCATGTGAAGTCAGATATGATAGAGGAGAAATGAGATTTTGTTTGGATATGTGCAAAAATAAATAAAAGTGGGTCTTCATATCAAAGCGTGTTGTATGTTCTTGTGTATACCTGTTTGTTGTAAAAAAAGTTTAATCCAATTGTCTAAATAACTCCAGTAATTAAACTAACACACAAGAATATGGTGCGAAAATCAAGCAAATATATTGATGCCAAAGCAACTATTTAGATATATAGGATGAAATGTTAAAGAGATGAAATATTTGCTCATCTTCATGTCATTTCCAAACCGGACTTTTTTCTTCAAACACACATATATTATGAGAAATGTCTCAGCTGTTTTATGTTCATACAAGGGGACAAAGTCCAAAGTCAATAAGTGCCACTGATGTGTGGTATCAACATACAGCCACATTTGTGTTCCTAAAAAAAAAGTCGTACAGGTTTGGAATGACATGAGAGTGATTAATGTGTGTGTGTGTGTGTGTGTGTTTACAAAAGAAAATGTCAAACATAGTGAACTCTCCACATTTGGCCACAAACACAAACGTGTAGATTAAACACTGTGTTCTGACAGCTCAACTGTAATGTATGTAGCACACAGCCACACGTTTAAGCCAGTGTGAAATGCATGCTGGGACACGTACACTTTACGTGTCAAAGCCTCTGAGATGCCATCAAAATGATGCAGAACAAAAAAACAGACCAAAGCTGACCAGCAAAAACTGCAGTTTGTGAACTGCATAAGCAACAAATCACGTCATAGCAACGGCTACATGGATGGGAAGGGGGCGGAGTTACGGAGACTGCCAGCACGTTGCCTTGGAAACACTGTTGGTTCGGGACACCCTGTGGTCATACCTTATCCAATACATCCCAGCATGCTGACAGCAGTCCAGAGACTCTGAGCGCTTGATGGTAAACGCTTCGTCCGGCTGAGCAGAGAGAAAGAGTTGCACTCAACAGGTCAGAGTTTGACTTCCACAAACAGCACAAGCTCTGAGCCACGAGATGCTGCTTCACGAGCTTAATGTTACTGTTCATTTCACAATGTTTCAGAAAATAAAGTTTTATTCATTCAACTTTTAAATTCATTTCTATTTGTGTAACTGTAAATGAGGCAAACGAAACAAACATGCAAAGCAATGTGCAAACAAAACAAACAAACAACTAGCAACACGATCAAAAGTGCAAAACTAAAATATAAGAACTTGCATATTGTGGATAAATTTTGTGAGGAACTTCTGTGTGTTGTTCTGTGCATTTGCGTATATATTAATGTAACGTTATGCGAAGCATGTATAACAAACATAATACAGGAATCTGGTGTGACTTTCTGGATTCAGTCCCTGACAACAGTGCTGACAGTCATTATATAAGCAGGAGAAACATCACAGCTGGAGCAGCAGAACACAATGTCACAGAGCCATGAAGAAGAACTGATGGATGAGTCAGAATGAGATCTTTTATCTCAACAGCTTGAGATAAGAGCAGAACCTCCAGAACTTGATACATGATTGTATTTCTGAACTTCCTCAACAATTTGATTTCCACGAATAACAACATTTAAGTCTCTCAATGAGCAGATTAAACCACAATGCACTGCAGACATTAAAAACACTTTCCTTAAGACTTAAGGCCAACAAACATTTACCAAACACAAACTACACAAATTTACAACACACAAATATCTGTTACTTTCTGAGTTTGCAAATTTGTAAGCGAAAACAACCTAAACAACCTGCTGGTTTGATCCAAACAACTCAAAGTGTTCATAAATATGTGTGTTAATTGATGAAATGAAAACATCATCAGGTCACAGTTTCGGGGTATTTAGAGGTTTTGATTGGAGGAAACAGGTCTTACTGATATGACAGAGACTCCGGCGGTACTGCTGTTGGGTTTGGGGCCCGTGTGGAAATGTTTTTTAATCTTGCCGGCCACAGACAACTGATGCTCATTCTCACACAATCTTTCATCCTGGGGAAGAAATTGATATTTTTACAATAGTAACCAACGTTAAACCAACATTCAGACCCCTTGGATGAATCGAGACAGCAGGGACACCCTGTTATATACAGTTACAGTACATACAATTGTTTAAAACTTGTGTCTTGCCCATATACAGGTAAAGTATCATATTATAGCACCATATATATCGTTGTATATAGTATGCAGTATATAGTATTTTATGTTTTATAATGTCTTTATATATTGTATGGCGCTTACATTGCAAAGCCAATTAAAATAATCTTTATTGATGTACAGTATTATATGTATCCAACCAAAGCTGGAGTTAATATATTTATTAATATTATTTCTAATTATGTTTCAGTGAATATACTTTGTTTGATGTGAACAGGTAAAGTCTTACATTGACCCACGGGTGGTCCAGCACCTGAAGAGCCGTGTATCTCTGATCCACCTCCACCTGTAGCATACAGGCAATCAACTCCTGCAGAGAGAAGAAGGTTTGTTTTCATCTCTCCAACACACACACACACACACATTTAAAACTCCGATCTGTAACACTAACCTTTGCCGAATCAGATACATTGTCCCAGTATGGAGAAGGGAAATCCAGCTGTCCCATCAGGATCTGATCGAAAAGTGCTTCCTGATTCTCAGAGCTCCTGAATGAACATTCACAGAACGTCTCAAGAACATCTACTGTGCTCCTGCAGAAACATCTCTGGATATTCTCATGATATAGGTGTGCAGGGCAAAACTGCATTACATCATCTGCCCACCAGAGGGCCCACCAACATCACTCTCTAGTTGCAAGTATGTTTGCAATGGAAAACTGACATACTAACTATTCACCAGCAATTATTATGCGGCAATGAAGTCTCAAAGCTGCTTTCTAGACTAGCTGCTGTCAACCAATATTAGCAGAAGAACCAGCTAACAAGAATTGTTCTCCAAATGTTGACTAGCATTCTCTAAAAATGCCTTAAAGTTATCAAAAACGTTCTTAAATTTAATGTTTTAATTTTAACAATTTTAATGCTCAGAATAATGTTTACTTACCCACGGAAAGGAGGAAACCCACAGAGCAGAATATATGTTATGACCCCAGCCGCCCAGACATCAACCTTTAACCCATACCTGCAACATGACAACAGTCTCATTATATTCCTATTAGTTACTAGTAGTTAGTTATATTAGTTATATTATTGTCTCAGTTCCACTTCCAATAGTATTCCAATAGTCCACTTTACATATTCTAACTATTAGTAACTTTCCAACTTTAGGTCAACTAACTGTCATTAGAGTATTAGAAGACTGTTAGTTTAGGTTTAGAGTTAGGATTAGGGTTAGTAGAATAAGTTGAAAGTTACTTATTTTCAGTAGAATGTATGTTGAGAGACATCATGTTAAGCAAACAGTCTATTAATACTAGTAGACTCTAGTTTACTGCTCGTTGAGAAGTCGTTGCAAAGTTACTTATAGTTGGTAGAATGTCTAAAGTGGACTATCAGAATAAAGTGTTAACTGTTTGAAGTACAGTATGAGTTTTTGACTCACCCTCTCTCGGAGATGATCTCTGGAGCTACATAGGTCGGGGTGCCACAGATAGTGTAGAGAGGTCCATCTACAAGTGTTGCCAAACCAAAATCACCCAGTTTCAGAGACTTACTTCCATCCTGGTGCTCATAGACCTGAAAAACAACATCTGCACATAAACACACCAAACCCAGTCGTGAAAAGACGTTTGTTTAGATGCATGAGCTGTTGGTCTCCAGTTATGACTGTACAACTTTCTCTACATACTTTAATCTCACCAGCTGCAACTGTGAATGTCTCTCAGGATATTATAATCTATACAAGGCCAAAAAGGTTCTGTTGTTAAGCCTTTTCCAAAGCTGTTTCTTCATCACACCATGTTTATACACCTGTGTATCTCAAACTTTTTCATTAAAATTAATATTCAGTAAAATATTCTTAAATATTCCAGAGTATTTCTAGTTGTTTAAGCTTTTTTAAAGCTTGTTTTGTCTTATTTTAAATCATCTTAAGGCCCCTTTGGAAGTTTGTTGAGGCCACCTAGAGGGTCCCGACCAACCTCCAACAAAGGCTTTGCTCTCTCTCCTCTGAAGACTGCACAGGAAGAGTTATTTAAGGTTTCTGCTGGTGGAAAAACTCATATTGCATCTTCCTCTGTGTGTCAGTTCAAGCTGTTTGTGAAAGTGACACTATCAGTTCTGTGTTTACAGTGACAAGATGTTCTGTGTGATTCTCACCAGCAGATTCTCAGGTTTGATGTCGCGGTGAACGATGTTGAAGCTGTGGAGATATTTGATAGCGCTGGACAGATTATACAGCATCCCACTGGCGTCCCGTTCTGTGTATTTGTTAGAAGAAGTGATGGCATCAAAGAGGTCTCCACCCTGTTCACACACACACACACACACACACACACACACACACAAACACACACACACAAACACATATTTGTAAACATTTGGCTCTTAAAACATAGCAACACAAACACATCTCTTTGTGAATCAATGTTTAATGGCATCTATACTTAAAAGCACACATTGGTTATTTCAGTGTTCTTTACACGCTAGTTTAAATATCTATATTTATATGATGTCATGTCAGACATGTTCATCTACAGATGTTAGATGTTTCACCTTGACCAGCTCCATCACCAGATACAGCTCACTGTACGTGTCCATTTCTTCTATCAGCAGAACAATGTTGGGATGCTTCACTCTCCGAAGAATGGACACCTCATTCTGGATCATGTGCTCCTGCAAACCAGAAGATGGAAAATGCATAATGGAAAATGATGTTCCTGCTTTAATTCCTTCAGGAATCACTGTGGAATATTTAAGATATATCCCATCTACCAATTTTAGGTTGTAAAAATTATTCTCCATTAAGTAACAAAAATGTTAAAAATGTCATTTTGAATGTTCATTTTGAATGTTTGAAGGGACATTCAAACATCTAGTTTTTTAGACGTTGTATTATAATTATTGTCTGGTTGTAAGAACGTTATTCAAACATTTTTGATTCCATAACATTAGTAAAACGTTCTACTAACAACTTAAGAATAAAAATTTTTAGATGTATGATATATAATATTTAAAACGTTCTAAGTTCTGAAAAAATGTTTTTGATCATGTTATTGGAAAACTTTTAGAAAGCTAGTCAACATTCTGAGAGTGTTAAATATAGTGTCATTATAAACTGGGATAGTTCAGCTACTGTCTCACCTTCCCCCTGCATTTGCTCTTGTTAATGATCTTCAGCGCATACTCTCGTCCTGTGGACCTCTCCACACATTCACGGACCACAGCGAAGTTTCCATCTCCAATCATTCTTCCCACCCTGTACCTCTCAGCTATAGAAGAAGGGACCTGAGGACAGTCCTCCATCATCTCAGCTGGAGGGATGAAGATCATGATCATTATTATGGAGAACTGCAGAGCCAATTTAGATCTTCACCATCAAAAACTGAAAACTGAAAATTTACTAAACTAAATAAAAAAATTATAGATTTATCTGCAGATATAGAGACCAAGCAGAGACTAAATTCAAACACTTTCCAAAACATTTGATGTGTGATGATATACAAGTTTTCCAGAGTTCCTCACCTTCACTGCCTGGCCCATCACCCTCGTCCATGGAGCTGCACACTTTTGTGGACGCGAGAGAGAGGGAGGAGCCACTGTGCTGAGAGCCCTGTCAATCAAGAGTGAGTGACAGCCAGTTACAAAAACTCCTCCCCTTCTGTCAGCTATATCATTGAAGAATCTGATTTCTCAAGAGGATTCTGTGAATTCAGCTTTGCTCAAAAGTTTTTGTATTATTATTTATTATTTAAATGCATAAAATTATAAAGTTTTGAGCTTTAAAATTCAGGTTATGGACACATATGCATAAAATTGCAGAATAAACAACCTGTACAGTCAATAATCCAGAACAAGCTGAAAATCATCTCATTTAACCCTATTAATTTGGTTTACATGAGAAACTGTATTTAGGGAAACAGGAAAATGTTGAAATCTTATGTTTGGTCTATTATCAGCAGAGATTGTGCCACTAAAAACATGGATACAGGCAGGTCAAAAAACTCATCTGCTGTTGCTAGGAAACATTTGAGTGAATGTGGAATTATATTCAGTATGGATGCAACAGTGTTATATTTACAAATATTGTTGTAATGTCGTTTTACAATATAAATGTGTAAAACGCTTTTCAAGTCACTGTAGAAGTTATTAGAGCAGATGAAAGATGTTAAAGGTGTTTGGAGTGATGAATCTCACCCTCCGTCTTCTCAGGCTGGCTGGACTCGTGGCTGATGGACTGCGTGATTTTCCTGACCGTGGAGTGGACAGCTGACTTCCAGCTGTTCCGTTAGCTGAAATAAAGAACAATTCAGACCCTTATATAATATATGCTACATATAATATACTGTGCATATATGCTGTATCTCTCTCTCTTTCTCTCTCTATATACAGTATATACACACACATATATACATACATGCATATATACATATATATATATATATATACATATACACATATGTCTTAGATATACTGTGTGGCTCAATATCTCTAGAAAAATAAACAATCATAAGCAACATCTGTGATATGAAATCACAGCACAAAATGATTTCAGTCACATACACATGATATTGATTATGTTCATAATGTAATAAAAACTTACATTAGAGTGTTAATCAACTCTTCATTAACATCAACTCTTCATTTACATACAATAGCAATAAAACACGTTTCTCTCCTCCACCCTGAGCACCAGGAGCTCATAAAATACAAAACTGATCTCCAGAGCATCATGAAATCCTCTCACAAATGTCAGTACAAACTCTTTGTCCTACCTGCTAGTGTAAACATCAGACTGCCCGAGCACACAGCCAGAACTCCTGCGCTCATATTCACAGCTACAGCACACAGC